>APFE030598293.1:0-40593 GCA_000404065.3 Pinus taeda
CCATAACATAATCAGAGCCTACATAACAATAATAATGCAAGGGCACAATAATAATAATATTGGGCTTCTATGGGGCTCCATAGTAACAATATGGGCACTACATGGGTACATCAATATAATAAGTGGGTTGTACTAATAACAATAAGGGGTTAATCTAGTAGTATAGGGGCCTAACAAATTGAATGCTTTGCAACATTTTGTAATTCAATTGAAATCTAGAAAATGTATTTAATTCAACGGAATAAAATACATTGTCTTTCATTAGAAACAGCGAACTTATTTATTTCATGAACAGCTCTATGTAAAACTGTAAACTAGTCGGATCTTCATAGCTTATACTTCTATCTCAGGTCTGTGTCAAATGACTAATTAATGTAAGATTTCGATGGGCAGGTCTTCAACGGACCGGAAAGAGTTGCAGATTACGCTGGCTGAACTATCTTCGTCCCGACATTAGACGCGGAAACATTTCACCTGATGAGGACAAGCTTATAATTCGCCTGCATCGCCTTCTTGGTAATCGGTACGCGGAAGATCACTGAACATTTATTCACTTATAAGAATCCACTGATTCCCCATGTTGCAGGTTCAAGTTGATATAGTAAGAAGTGTGATGTAAATGATATATGCATGCCCACAGGTGGTCATTGATAGCAGGACGACTACCAGGACGAACAGGCAATGAAATCAAGAACTATTGGAACACTCATCTCAGCAAGAAGCTATTGTCTATGGATGACTCTCAAACCAATTTGACTGAGCAATATCTCAAAAAAAGATCAAAATCTCCTTCTACCCTACAAAATCCTGTGTTCAAAACAAGCTCCGTCAAAATAACAACGGCGGTGACACACTCTGAAACGGCAAGAGCAGACGGCTCCAATGGTTATGGTTGCAGTAATCGTAGTTCACAGGAAGCATGTAGTGTTGCGATTTCTAATTCCACGTCATGGTGCGACCTACCTGTGAGTGATTCAAATGTTAATCTTGTAAAAGCACAAGGTAGAAACTCTACGAGTACCATGTCGAGTTTAGTGGATGAGGAATCCCCACATTCCAATAATTTAGCAGGAGATACAGGTACTCTTGCTGAGAGTTCACCGGATTTGGACGCGCTATCTTCTCCCCACTGGAATCTTCCTCTCTTCTTTGCTTCAGACTATTCAACAGATTTTGGTGTAGAAGAGTTGGACAGGAGAGCGGCCATGGAGATAAATGAGTTTGACGATATCATGTGTTCTGACGAAAGTTATATGCAACACTTTAACAGTCTCACAGTCGCTGATCATGAAGGAATGGAAGGATTCTATGACAACACACAACAGGTGAATTGGATTCATGGACTGGATTATTTGCATGATCTGGATTCATGAAGTCGGTTATTTACAGAAATCAAGTGCGCAGTCGCCAAGCTTGTTACCGTTGGAATCCCGTAAAGAAATTGTAAGAACGGTATACTGTAAAAGTTAGTCCGGAAAACCGTGGACAGATCACACAGGAGATGTGATGGACCATAGTTCTTTAATAAATGTAATTATTAGAACTTCCAACTTCAACTATGTTGGTTCAGTTTGCATGCGTGGTATCTTGTAGTATGTACATTGTTCTACACTTTATAGATGCCTACAAATTTGATTGAGGTTGCATACATTGTATCTTGTAGTATATACATTGTTCTACACTGTAGAGATGGCTACCAATGCGATTTCCAGCACCCTCAAAGTCAAATTTGAATGAATAAACTTTTGACCCATCATTAGCGTTAACATTATTCGTAACGGCTAAAAACTGTACGGTTGGTAAAATATAAATGTGGATGGCCGTTGATGAACCCAAAATAATTTAAGAGATATGGGATGTTGAGTGTGGAGTATTATTCATCAGCGTAGGTTTATTTTAATTCAAGTAGTTTAGATTTATTTTAATTCAAAGTATTTGGAAAGATGAAATTTTTTTATTTTAAAAGAAGTTTGTAGAGATTGAATCTTCTCTGGTATTGGTAAATTTGAAATTAACATTGATCTAAATTGATTTATTACTGGTTATAACTAATTAAAATTAAAATTACTAATTTTATATTTTGTATTATATTTTATTTTAATTTTATATAATTTGATAAATTATAATATTTTTCTTAATAGTAGGTTGTTGTAGAGCTTCTCTAACCCTAGATGATTTAAAATACACTAATTGAAAGTTCGAAAATTAAAACAATGATGATCTCACCTTGAAATAATAATATACTTACCCGAAATTTGACATTGTGAATTATTGGTTTATATATATAAACGTTTTACATTTAGGAGATTCTGTGAGATGTTATAATTAGCGTTGAGTAAGACTGGAATATTTTATATAATATCTTTTTAGTTACGAAAGTGATTTAATTTTTATTTTTTTATAGATTTAAAATAAAAAAATTATAATTAAATTTATATAAATTAATTATTTTTGATGATGTTTTGTTATTTTGAGTTTATCTTTATGGAATTGAACTATATATTTGAGAGATTAAAATTTTTGATTCTTTAAAATATGATTTGATTCTTTAAAATATGATTTTTGAGGGAGATTGTGATTTTTGATTCTTTAAAATAAGATTTTGATTATTTACCTCACAGTTCGCATATTCCATTTGTCCTTGTTCCTGGTCAAACACGAACACGGCCACTAGCCCCAACTTTCCTGCTCAGCTCAAAGATTACATGTCATGTTTCTTACCTTTCAATTTGACAATATGGCAGTAATACACAGGCCGTCACAACTTTAAGTCTTTGTGCTCCTTAAAGTCATATGGACCCAAGCAACTTCAGCTGGTAGAGTATCGTCTTCAGATCGATTATGACAATGAATTCAGTTGCCATCTACGCGATTCTTTATTTACCAACTAGAGCAAACGATAAAGAAGAAGAGTCGGTGGGAAAAGTAATGTCGAACCTTTCCAATTTGCATGTACAGGAAAGGTTGTTTACACAAACCACTACGCAACAACATGAATATCACAATAAAAAGCAATACTAGCGCTGACCGAAAAAATGCAAAACCATCATATCATATATGGTGGAAACCATGACAAAGCTTTAATAATAGATAAAGGCACAATATCCTAAGAGTTCAAAATTAGTGCCACTGTGAGAACAAGGGGAACTGTTTAAAAAAAACCATCTATTTGCAGAGGAGGTAAACAGCCAACATAAAAAAAAGACAGAAACAGTCACAAACAAATGGTTTGTCTTTCTAAGACTCTTGAATGCGACAACACACGCCGACGCAAAAAGAAGATGATGGCATTCCCCACCTTTTCTGGTTAGAATTGACGCTGCCTCGAAAATTTAATTCATGATGTACGTGCTAGAGATACCCAACAAAACGAAACGTTCTCATCTTACGTCGTAATTGAGAAGTTTCCTTTCCCAATGCACTCTATTTCTTTTGGGGGCACCAAAAGCTTTTATCCTGACCAAAAATGGAAGAGGCTAAAACTGAAAAGTGGAGCAACAGTTTTTTTCATGCAGTTAAATAGATTAGGTAGGAAAGATTAACCATAAATCATTGTAGTGAAATTCTACTAAACTTAATTAAATCTGAACTGACTATGACATAAAAAATTAGAATTAAATATGCTGACACTTAATAGACAATAAGATTAATATCTCAACACATCCCAGAAACTTTGTTAAAATAAAATCATCTCTATCTTAATTTTTTGAAAGAGAATGACATTCTTATATCAACTGTGGCATAATATGTACACCTTGGAAACTCAATATTTTAGAGACTTATTATTAATCATAATTAGATTATTTTATAGACTTATTATTAATCATAATTAGATTGTAGATTTTAAAATATTTTCAAAATATATATGAATTAAATGGAGTATAGTTTACTCACTCAAATTTTCAAAATATGCAATTTTTCACCATGTATATGGTTTTGTTTTTTACTATATGACTTTTAAATTTGAAAAGAAAAATTAAGATATTGAAAACTTTATTTTTACATCTACCATGTGTTTCTTCGTAAGAGGCCGTAAATTCAAAACCAAAAAGGTAGAGTATGTATGCTTTCGTAGATTTTACCAGTCAAATTGCTACGGAGGTAGTGAATCCCTTGTCCCACAAACAAGTCTCATATACTAGTGTTTGGCTATTAAAAAATCCATTTTTACCTCTAGCTTAGTGCAAGTAACATTTAAAAAAGCTTATTGTAACTAGTTGACAATTTGGTTAGCAAAATGTTGGGTTTTTTTGGTTTGTTTTTAAATAAATCTAGCAAAAATTTTGGGAAATCATAATTAGGATGGACAAACTATAAAATTTTCTGTCCACTAAATTTTTGATCGTGCAAAATCCATTTCTAATTTTAAAATCAAGATTAAAACACTATAAACTTCTTACTTTGCAAGGCCTAATCAATCACATTTTAATAAAAAAATATTTTAGAAATAAAAATGTCACCTGAGCAGACGTTTCCGTGCCGTATGTATATATATATATATAACCTTAATACCTTCTTAAGTATCTATGGTGAAACACAGCCCAATACAATACCAGAAACGAGACGTTGCTTCAACGGGCAAGGACCAAGATGTCACGACATTTCAAACACAGGTAACTTGCTCGAGTTATCGATTCCAATGCTTGTTTCTTGTCAAAAACACAGGAATGGTTGAGATGAATTTGTTTGAGTAAACTTTTCTGTGATTGCACACAGTTCATGAAGCATAAGTCTCCCCTTCCTTACATAGAATTACAGGACATGAAAAGAAACGATACAATTTTGTGTGCTATTTGCAGCACGAGTGTCTACGCATATGCACTCATGGACATGGTTTGGGATCCTGTAGCAATGATCGATATTTTTGAATTTTTTTTAGCAAAAAAATATCTTTGCTATTACTAAATATAAAATATACAAGCGTTTTTAACTTTCAAAAATAGTGTGTCTTTGTACTATTCAGCTATCATTAAACAGAATCTAATGACACGCTATTCAGCTATCATTAAACGGAATCTAATGACACCTCTCAAAGCATTAAAAAAACAGTGCTCGACCTACAATGCCCATAGAAATAAAAAACTGAAAACTTCTTGTTAGTGGCATAGGCATCAAATAGTTATCTACTCTTACATCTTATCAAATTCATATGCGTTTCTATCTTATAGGTCTTCATTTTTATTTTTTGTATTTAAAATGTATTATGATGAAACACTTAGACTATGCAATTTCACAACTTATTTTTGTTATTACAATACATCTGTACACCCTTTCTAACCCCATATATATATATATATATATAAAAGAGTATATAAGATTTAGACTTCAGGAATGGCAGTACAGGCTAAGCTTTTAGTCTATGGGTGTTTTCAATCTCTTAGATAACCGACACCTGTGAATAATAAATATAGACTTATTGCCGTTCATGACTTACCAAATAGTAGGCCATATTATTGAAGACATACTGCCTTTAGATTAGAATATATCAATGAAATAAAGCGAGACAATTTTGACTTTGCACCTCGCAGATCACGGAGTCGAAGGTTTGAACTTTGTATAACGAGATCTACTTTATTTTTATTCGTGAAAATGAGCAACATAGAGATTGATCTCAACGAATGGGGGAAACAAACAGATCAATCCTGGGCTTCATGAAAAACAGACGGTCATTCATTCATGTAATAATCGTGAGGTTTAGCTTTATTTATTAAGGCTAAGAGGTTACGTTGGAATGTATTTTGATGAATAGAATAGGAAGGGATATATATAATATATGTTCGCTTGACATATTTTACATGTGTTTAGATAGAATTTTAAAGGTTAGGTTTAGAGTATGGTTTAAAACTGTGTTCGTCGTGAGTAAGAGTTTTTTTTGGGAATACAAAGAAATAAGTTAACTATTTAAGATTTAGAGATATAGGAGTGAAAGTTTGTAGCTTTGGTAATTTTAGTGTAGTTTTTTAATAACAACGACTAGTTAGTTTACAATCTCCCTGAGCTATGATAGATTTTCTCACTAAATTGTTCCAAATTAAAAATATATTTTATGTAATACCAACTAGAATGTGACAAAAGCTCTCTAAATAAGATTTATATAGCATATTAATCATGTTTAAAGATTATTTAATAAATTGTTTCTAATATTAAGATGCATTAAAGTATGAAATAAAATGTATGTATTAGTCATGAAATTTTGTGAAATCCACAAATAACACACATATCTCGACATTTCCTGTAACATCTAAACGAAAATTTCACATGTAATTTTTTTTAATGTATTACTCCTACAAACCTAAAGACTATAACAAATTGTCCATAGATAATATGCACACATACAAAATGTAATTAATGACAATTGCGAAGGTGATCACTGATCGTATATAACTGCACTTCTATCTTTAATATTCAGATGTATGAATTAGAAAAGGGGTACTCTGACATTAATGCATATCTCTATTCACATCCTGGCTTGCTTGGTTGGTTATTGCATGTGCTAACACGCGGCTAACAGCCTGACCAAGGCGTGGCACCGGTGTCCTATCCCGCCAAGTGGTTTGATTTAGCACTGTCGATCTTCTGGCGTGGCACCGGTGTCCTATCCCGCCAAGTGGTTTGATTTAGCACTGTCGATCTTCTGCCATCGATCTAACGGTGAGAAAAGTCTAGAGTTTGATCCACTAATTGATTTTGTGCCTTCAAACCTTCGGTGGCTCATTGTCGCTGGTGCTTGGACCTTTTGCGCTACTCTGTTGTGGCTAAGGTTCTTTTTTGTATTCATTCCAACACAGGGTGTGCCCTGACGTGAAAGGGAGTTGAAAGAGTCACCTCTGAGCACAGGTATGAAAGAAATCTTAAGTTTTGAATGTTTAATGGCTTGGACATGAGGGTTTTAGACGTGAGGGTTTTAGCATTATCACGAAGTTGTCAATTATAAAATTGTTCTGAAGTTTGAAACTGTTTCACAAGTATGAACTTGGAGGAGGCAGAGGAGACGATAGCCAACTCTTCGACATACTGAGAAAAGGTACATTGCTTTCCATGACCATACTACCTGTTACAATCTCTGTTTATTATGATCTTACTATTGGTTTATGATTTATCACCTCGGCCTCCAGATTGTCAATAAACCCTCCTTCATTCTTGCAAGTTTTTTCTTTAGCATGGGGACGCCACTATACCAGGTAAAAAACCCTAATGCATCAACTGATTACTTACTGTTATGCCGAAAGAGTTTTCACTTAAACTAACTATTATTAAATTCATGGCGGCCTTCTTTTGCAGGTAAGCCATCTTATGGGAAATCTAAAGTTTGGGTCTGTGGCCTTTGAGTTCGTAAGGGATTACAATCTCCCGATCATTGCACAGGTTGGTGCCATGATCTTGATAGACTGTTTTGACCTATCTTTGCAGAGTTGCATGGAGGGTTTTACTCCTTAGGGTTTTTAGGTTAAGTCATGCATGCCTCATGTTGATTTTAAGTTAATCCCTCGACAAGTTCGACTGTCAAATACTCTACTGTTATTTTTTTATCAATTTTAAATGTATCGAGGTATGATTGGTTCTGAGATTTTCTTCTTAATGGCGCACAAGATTAAATAGTGCCTCTGGGTAGCCTTTACTACATTGTTAAGTTATTCTGAACTGATAATTTCTACGGAAAGTTGTTATATGCAATGCCTAGCATTTGATACTTGTTAAAATTACTCTGAATTGGAAATTCATATGGATTGTTATTATATGCAATGGTTATTGTGATACATGCATTTCGTTTTATTATTACAACATTTCTAGTACTGTGACCTTATTCCTATATGCAAAGTATATAGTATATTCATTTGATTGTGAATAGATATATTAATTCCGAATGCGAGGTTCCGGCTAGGTTGCTTCCAAGTTTATTGTGTAAGCGTGCATTTCATCCATTAAATAGAGTTTTTATGGCAAAAGTTTATCCCAAGGGTTTTTACAGTCAAGGTATATATATCGATTTGTTCTTATTTGACTCAGCGTAAAGAAAAATCCCGACATGTATTTAGCTTTTCAAACTGTTTTTTCGATAACATATGTGCTTATTCTGGAATCTATTAAGAAATATGTGTGCATGTCTTCTTTACTTTTTAGGTTATATTTAGTAATGCTACCCAGAACTCATCTCCTATTTCAGACCCATAATGACTTCCCTTATGTTCATCATATAACTCAAGATTTTGATATAGAGGTGAATCCTCTATTTTTTATTTAATTGCCTAACCCGTAAGTTAGCTATAAAATCTAAGACCTATCATATTTAATAACATTCTATTTTTTTATTCATATATCTAACCGGTAAGTTAATTATAACCTCTGCAATCTAACATTCTTGACAAAATTGCATACTACACATTTATGACCATGTATGTCTAGAATAAAATATATAGAATATCACTAGATCTTCGAGGTTCTTTATATTACTTACATGTTATCCTGCAAACAATAGTGATAAAAATAATCTTTTTAGAAAGTTTGTCCTCCCAGCCATGAGTCTGGGAATCATGTCCGGACTCCACCCGAGCACTCTCTCCTTTCCATGTTGGATTATATCCAGTTACAGTCAGTACTAAGGGCCTTGAGGGCCTTGAGACTACTGTCCAGCCTCCATCTCAGTACTCTCTATTGAGTGTCTTGGGAAATCTTCCCACTAGTTTGTTGCACCCAGCTCTAGGAGAGATTTTTTACTTTTCTTTCCCCTCTCTATATTTCCCTTTTTTTAGGTAGAGGGTTAACTGTTTCTTGGTAACCATTTCTTTTAACTAAATCAAAATAGTTTTATTCTGTTAAAGTAATGTTAAAAATAATTTAGGTAATCACGAGATAACCATAATAGATGTAACATGGTCTTTCAACCTCAATCATTTAGTGTTAAATATAAAATAATAATTCTGAGTAATTTTAAATGCCATTTTTGGGGTATTACTTTTCCAATTGTAATTTTTTTCAATTAAATATTTAAATCAAAATTAATTTAATTTTTTTTAATTTCTATCTTAATTTTATATTAACTTGATAAAAATGAAATAATGAAAAGTAAAAAAAGTAGTTTATGATTATTTTTTACTTTTTACAAGAGATGTGTAATACATTGTGTAACATTGAGTCTATAAGAGATATTAGTAGTGTCACCAAAATAACATGTTAAATAAAAAAACAATAATGCCCATAAGCATGTCTATTTTAGAATAGGGCTTCTATTATGTTAAAGTAATGTTACCAATAATTTAGGTAATCACCAGATAACCATGATAGATGTAACATGGTCTTTCAACCTCAATCATTTAGTGTTAAATATAAAATAATAATTCTCAGTAATTTTAAATAACATTTTTGGGGTACTACATATCCAATTGTAATTCTTTTCAATTGAATATTTTAATCAATATTTATATATTATTTTTTTTTTATATTTTTAATTTCTATCTTAATTTTATATTAACTTCATAAAAATGAAATAATGAAAAGTAAAAAAAAAATAAAAAATAGTTTATGATTATTTTTTGCATTTTACAAGAGATGTGTAATACATTGTGTAACATTGAGTCTGTAAGAGATATTAGTAGTGTCACCAAAATAACACGTTAAATCAAAAAATAATAATCCCCATAAGCATGTCTATTTTAGAATAGGGCTTCTATAATTTTAATTTAATTATCAAGTGGATGGTAAATATTAACCTCCACAAAATATTCTAGAATATTCAAAGTAGTATACACAAATCAAAGATTGAGATTTTTTTTTGTGCGAATCTAGGAGCATCCATTATATTGAACGATTACATCACAATTTACATTTTCCAAAGATCTTGTGGCCCTCACTCTTATAAAATTTGTTGGTTGGAAATTAATTACAAAAATATATAGCTAGTTTCTAAAAACCCTTTGATGACTAAAATCAAAAGGACACATGATACCAAAATACCATCAAAATCAAAGTGTAACTTGTTATCATTATGAGTCACAATAATTGACTGGGGCGGGATGCTCCCTTCCTAAGCCTGGAGAAAGGGGAGGCCTGAAGTTGAAATGTACATGCTTCTCCATATGCGCCAATCTCACACTATTCAATCTAGTTTCTCCTATAAGCACAAGTGCCTCCTTTGTAAGCTAGCCAAATAGTCCATCATATGTCACTGGTTACACTAGAAATCATTCATGAAACCAATAATTGCATTCATATCTTTATGCCTATCTCTACTGAGCTGCTCCATCAACTTGATGATGTGTGTCAATAGGCTGGTAGAATTCTCCGATGAGGGAATTGACTCTCCCAGGCTAGATGTCTAGGCTGGATTGGGGGTTCACAACCTCACCACATCCTAAATCTCCCATTAGATGTTTGTCCCATTTACCCCTTTGTCCTCTTCCTGTCCTAGCTCTACCTCGCTAGTGAAGCATTATTCTTCAAGCAGCACAACCAATCACCTTACAAAATAAACAATTATTTCCGAAGAGCTAGGTTCCAATGCATCCAAATAAATTGTTAATATGATCCAAACTAGTGCCTCCTGACAATGAACATGGGCTAAATGTTATTTCCAATATGCTAAGAGGTGGGGCTCACCCATACTGACGCTTGTGATTTGTGCACCCTTCAATTGAACCTCTAGACTTGCGAGGACTAGTTAGGACAAAAGTCGCTCAACACACCCAAGATTTCCTGAGTAAACCAGTCCAAACCCTTTCTAATTCAAACCTCCCACCAATGAATAAAACCAGAATTGAAAAAATACGCCATGAGCCACTAGAATTCCCAAATACTATGGAAAGGGTCAGCTACTTAACATAATTAACCATAGAACAAGGATTGAGATGTTGAGGATGCACCAAAATCCCACAAAGGCTACAACAAAATTCACCTTTACTGTTTTTATGCCAAGAGTTCCTCTTGGTGGGGTAAAGGATTTCCCCTTACCCCTCTAGCGAAATCCCTTGAAATCTAGATTGGAGGTCTAGCCTCGAGTCTCCCACACCAGACCTGAAGATAAAACACCACTGTAGACTATATTAAGAGCCAATGACACCCAATTTCATAGGTCAAGGCCACAAACACCAAAAATGTTACAGAAGTACTAGGTAGAGAAACCAGTGTAAACATTAATATAAATTTTGTACTACTGATGAATTTGAATTGAAAACAAGAGATTACAAATTTCCTCTACAATACCGCACAATGGATATCACAATCTAGAAACACATGCAATGACATGAAACCATCAAAACCACAAGAACACAATGATTTTACAAGGGAACCCACATGGGAAAAACCCCTCCGATGCTTTTCATTAATCAGATGAGAATGAGAAACTATTACAATGTCTTGCTTCAATTCTAAAGCACAACCTGCACTGTAAACTTTTTCTCCTGCTAATTGTCCCACTTTGACAAACATTTAGCCAATTGAAGGCCCCACCTTCCTCCTATTTACTTGGAAAATTCAAGAGAAATTAGGCTCCTAAATAATAGGGGAATTCCCTATTTCCTTACACAAAATCCCAAGGGATTGAGCACCTGCATCAATGCCAAGCCTATACACTCAACTAGTATACAATTTATAATTACAACGTGCCGTTTCCTCCACCCTAGATAGGAAATTTGAATTCCATGCATGTTTGGGCTATATTTAGTTGATCTACTAGTTTAACTAAGAGATGAATGAGTTAACAATAGTTCTACTACTCAACTAACCTTCAACTAACTCAACTAATGACTTGATCTCAGTTAACTGAGTTCAACTGAAAATAATTGAACTAGATTGCTAAATTTTAACAATCACTATATGCACAACTCTACTCCAAGCCTATAACTTGAATTTAGTAACCTAACTTGTAGATAAGGCCATGTGACTCTAGCTAACTACAATCCAAATTATCATGTTGATCTAGAAAATCAAATTACTCAATGTGACTAAGGCACAAGTCAAATTGAGCCTTTCTTGCTACAATTTCTAACACCCCCTCCTAGCAAGAAATGGATTTGTACCACCCCTATTCTACACCTGTGGAATTCAAATTTTCTTCTTGACAATTCCTTTGTCAGGATATCTGCATCCCGCTCTTCAATTGGAATGTACTGTAGCACCATAATTCTCCTCTGCATAGAATCCCACAACTGATGGTACCTAATATCAATGTGCTTGGACTTTCCATGAAATACTAGATTCTGAAAGAGTTTAATACAACTTTAGTTATCAAAATAAATAATTGTTGGATCCATCTTCTGACTGAAAATACCCACAAGTATTTTCCTCATCTATATGGCCTGACATGTTGCTTGAATTGCAGCCATGTATCTAGCCTTTGCTAGGTTGAGTTCCATAGACCTTTATTTCCTACAATACTAGGAAATAGTTGCAGACCCAACATTAAAGATAGTACCTGAAGTATTTTTCATGTCTAATGGACTCTATACCCAATCTACATCAATGAAGCCTTGGAGCTCCACTCCCTCTATCCTCCTATACCATAACCCATACTCGGTTGTGCCTCTAAGGTATCACAACACATGCTTTGCTTCCTTCCAATAAAACTTGGTAGGCTTCACCATGTTTTGACTCAATTGATTAACTTCATAACATATGAGAGGCCTTGTGTTCACTACATACATCAAGGATCCCACAAGTCATTTGTAGATGGTAGCATATACTACCTCTCCTAAAGAATCACTCTCCTTTCTCTGGTTTGTATCTAGGGGTGCATCCCTAGGCTTGCAGTTCTCCGTGTGAAATATTTGAAGTATTTCAGGTAATACTTCCCCTGAATCACAAAAATCTCACCATCACCCTCCCATAATTTAATCCCAAGGAAGTAATGCATCAAGCCCATGTCCTTTATCTCAAATTTTCTTGCAAGGTCCTCCTTGCAAGGGTGGATAAATTTCTCATCCCCTATAAGTATCAAGCTATCAACATACAATACCAAGATAAGCAACTTTCCATCTCCCACAACGTGATAGATATTAGCATATGCTTCACTTGTGGTGAAGACCAATCCATTATGATATGTGTTAATCTGAGTGTACGATGCTCGGGGTGACTATTTGGAACCATAAAGGGCTCTCGTTAGTCTACACACATGTGTCTCCTTGTCATATGTCTCAAATCCCTTTGGATTCTCTATATAAACATCTTCCTCAACAACATCATTGAGGAAGGTGGTCTTCACATCCATTTTATGGATCTTCGACCGCATCTACAGAGCTAATGCTAGAATGATTCTAATCGAGGAATATCTTGCCAATGGGGAAAATGTTTCCTCATAGTCCACTCCCTCTACCTAAGAGTATCATTTGGCCACAAATCTAAGCTTGTGCTTCTTGATTCTCCCATTAGTTGCATGCTTCACTTTGTAAATCCATTTGGAACTAATCACTGACTTCTTCTCTAGTCTTAGCACCACCTCCCATACATTGTTCTTCATGATGGAGTCATACTCCTTTACCATGGCATAAACCCACACTGGTTGAGAAAATGCTTCCTCAAATGAAGAAGACTCCTTCTCAATGAGTTATGTCATGAGAGCCATATACCCGATGTATCTGCCTGGTGAACTCCTATGCTTGTGTTGAGATATAGGAGCTTTTGCATGCTCCTGTGCATCCTACACTAATACGTCAACTTCTCTAGTTCTCTTCCTCCCCTCTATAGAAGATTTTGGTTGAGTGGGTTCCTACACTCAGCCTCCTGTCTTCTCCTCCACTTATGGCTCCTCCAAAGCATCTTGAATCTTTGTCTGAGGATCCTCCTCCAATAGGATACTATTCATCTTTCACTCTAGAGAGCATATCATAGCCTTATCCTCATCAAATTTGAAATCTCTCATCACCATTGTCACCTTGAGTGAGGTCAAATACACCTGCTAATTATGTGGTGTCTCTGTGTATCCTACAAATACCCCCATCATAGCTATGGGATCAACCTTCTTCTTCCTATCCTTGAAGACATGAACATACACAGTAGCTCCAAAAACTCAAAAATGAGATACATTTGGTTCCTCCCAAAGAAAGCTTCTTCGGGTGTGATCATCCAAAGTATTCTATGAGGGCTCATGTTTTGCAAATAAATTGTGGTATTTCATGCTTCTACCGATAGATGTAATGCAAGCCCTTGATCATGCAACATGGCTCTTGTTTCTCCCATAATGTTTATGTTCTTCCTTTCAACCATGTCATTTTGCTGTGGGTTATGCGGTGTTATCAGTTCACTTATAATACCCTCTTTGGCACAAAATTCCTTGAAGGTGCTAGAAACAAATTCTCCTCTATTATCACTTCTCAAGGCTTTGAATTTTTGACCAGACTCCTTTTAACCAATGCCTTGAATTCAATTTTTTTTTATAAAACTTCATCTTTCTTCCACATGAAGAAGATCCAACATTTTCTAGAAAAGTCATCAACAAAAATCACATAATACCTCTGTTTTGTTCTAGAGGCTATAGAAAATAGTCCACATACATCAGAGTGGACTCGATCCAAGATTTCTCTCGCTTTTATATCTCAGATTTGGAAGGTGGATTGAACATATTTCCTCAATGTACAACCCTTACACACATCATGTTGGTCAAGGATACATTTTGAGAGACCAGTTGTAATCTGTTTCACGATTTTTAATTCCCCATGGTGTAAGCGTCTCATGTTCCTATGCCAGAGTTCTCTAAAATATCGACTCTACACCTTCTCTGCCTTGCTACTCAGTGCAGCACAAGATTCCACCTCACTTTTGTAGAGATTTTTCACTCTAACTCCAATCTGTTTCACCTACCCTGTAGTTACATGTCTCAGAAAGGCATTCCCCTTACTGAAAAAAATAAAAACATCATTTCTATCCTCCAATATAGCTACAAAGATCATGGCATTTTTCATCCGAGGTTCATATATGACATCGTTTAGATGAAGATGGGAGACTGAGTGCCTATTAAAGGTTATCATTCCAATTCCTTTGGTATTGTACCTCCCATCATCCCCAAGTTCTATATGCATCTGGAGGTCCTTCTCCTCTAGGCTACTGAAGAATTATTTGTATCCTATCATATGGAATAAGGCACATTAATCTAGGTACCACACACTCCACATTGCAGTGCTAGCCATGCATGCAATTATGGTGAAGTTTAATTCGAATTGTGAGGCAAGTGTTTTACCTATTTTGTTAGGTTCCTATAATACTAGTGTATTCCCCTTATTATTATTGTTAGTGTAGCCCCCTATTTTTATTTTTGTGCCCATGTATCCCCCACGTTGTTATTGTTGTGTACCATAGAAGTCCACTATTGTTATTGTTGTGCCCTTACATTATTATTATTATGTAGGCTATGATTATATTGTGACCACTTAGACTCCTATATATGCCAAGGAGGTTTTATCATTTGAATCATCCAATAATTATTCTTTTATGTAATGTATAGGAGGTTTCCCCCTCTAAGAGGATTATGTTTTAAGTATTTGATCTATGTTTTTCTATTTTGTGAGCTGGTTGCATAACATTTTGAATCTAAGCTTTAGATTCTAGGGTTTTTCTTCTTTAAATAGGTCATCTTGTAATTTTTACTGTAAATTTTTCTATGAACCTTTAAGAAAAAATTGCAACCACATGGATTTGAAATATTGGTGAACCTTGTGTACGAATTTCAGATCTTGATTTACTATATTTTCAGAGATATGATCCGAGGAAGTTAGAATCTTTGTAGGCTCTAGAATTCCATCTCAAATAGGTGACCTAGGGAAAATCATCATAACTTTCTCTCCGAGCATTGGATTCGAATTTCATAAAAAGTGACTAAAATTAAACAAACTTTAGTTTTTTGGCATCATTTTCAAGGGCAAAGGTAGAAACAATGACACGTGTCACTTCGTATAAGTTCGCTCTATTGAACCAATCTATAATTAGGTCATTGTGGGAGATCAGGCATAACTATTTCTTAAATAATCCAAGCATAACTATTTCTTAAATAATCCAATATTGGTCATACCTGGGGGGCTGAAAAGAAGACTCAAAGGGATACTACTAGATGGAATTTTGGAGCTTAGAGATCTGAATTATATAGATACAACAATTTCAATATCGACCTCCTAAAAAGCAAGAAAAGAGTGTGTATTTTTTTAATTTTTTGATAACTTTTGTTTGAAAGATAAGTTTGAACTGATTCAAGGGGAATATTGAAGCATAGATATCAGTATTTGGTTTTAAAATGCCTCCTATAAAAAATAATTCTACACCCATTAATCCCTCAGAAAGCTCTAATATGACTCGTGAAGAGGAAGAATTGCAGCATGATATATCAAAATTACGGGATCAAGTGCAACAAATTTTAGTCTCGCAAAGAGCAACCAAAGATGAACTAAAAGTGGACATGGATGGATTAAAAGGAACATGGATGTCTTGGGGGATGATTTAAAAGTAAACATGGAATTTGAAGGACGGTTTAAAAGTAGACATGGAAGCAATGATGAATGTGAAGATGGAATGATTGACAAAGTTGTTGCAAGAAAGGCTTCCCAATGGTGACACGATAATCCATGAAAATCATGATGAGTACAAAAGGAATATGAATTATGATTTGAGATACTCTAATGTTGGGTTTAAGACCCACCACATTTCAAAGATCGATATGAGGAATTTTGATGGCAAGGATCCAGTAACATGGATATTACAAATGGAGCAATATTTTGATCTTCATGATGTGCAACAAACTCAAAAGGTACGCATTGCAAATTTATATTTAGAACCCAATCAGTTTGTATGGTATCGATGGATTTTTTCTCGTAAACCACTTGTCACTTTGTCAATTTTTATGGAGTAAATGATAACACATTATGAAGATACAAAGTGAAACACCGTATTTATCCAATTGATAAATCTCAAACAAAAGGGTTCCATGGCAGAGCACATTGAGGCCTTCCAAAATTGAATATCAGGGAAACTAATATTCTAGAGGAGCATAGGATTGATGTCTTCATAGTGAATTTGAAGGATAACATCCAACATGAGGTTCACCTTTGGGAGCCTGATTTGTTGGAGAAGGCATTCAGGGTGGCAAGAAAAGTTGAAAGAAAAATTATGGCAACAAGGAAGTCTACCAATCACTACTACAATGATGGAAGTGTTATTACTCCCGGCCTTCCGCAACTTACAATGCTGATGCCACAACCATTGGAGGAGAAAAGAGTAAAAGGGCTTTGTTAAAATTGTGATAAAAAATACACTAAAGGTCATAAGTGTAATGAGAGAAAAATATTCTACATAGATTATGAAGAGGAGGAAGAAAAGGAACAAGAAACATCAAAAGGGGAGGATATATATTAGGAACCAACTCCAGAGAAAGAAGAAATCGCCATATCTTTTAATGCATTGGAAGGAATTACCACTCCTAAAACTCTCAAGATATAAGGATATATCAAGAAGAAAAAGGTAATAGTGTTGATTGATTCAGGTAGTACACATAATTTTATTCATTGTAAGATATCCAAGGAATTGAATTTCTTCCTATATCGATCACCAAAGTGTCTAGTGATCGTTGCAAATGAAGAAACTATAAATTGCTCTAGAAATTTGCATAATATCAAGATAAAAATGGGGGAATATCTATTTAATAGTCCCATGTTTTCCATTCCAATGGGTGGTGTTGATGTTAGGAGTTCAATGGTTACAATATTTGGGGATGATAACTCTTAATTTTCAAGAACATTTCTTGAATTTGTTTGGGAAGGAAACAAAGTTTAACTAAGGGGTATCACAGGGAAACTAATAAATACATGAAAAAACTTCTAAAGAAAGAACAACGGGGCATAATTGCACAATTATGTTCACTAAAGGTTCAAACATCAAAATCATCTATTTATCGAGATCTCCAAAAAGCCTTGGAAAATCATTCCAAGGTATTTGAGACTCTCAAAGGAATCCCACCTATTTTTTATCATGAGCATGCTATTCACTTGATTCCAAGAAGTGTTCCTCCAAAAATCAATTGTTACAGATATCTCTATGCCCAAAAGAGTGAAATTAAATGTATGGTTCCAGAAATGCTAGAAGTTGGTATAATTCAACCTAGTCAAAGTTCTTTCTCTACTCCAGTAGTATTGGCACATAAGAAGGATGTATCATGGCATGTGTGTTTGGATTATAGGGAGCTCAACAAGATCACTATTAAAGATAAATTTCCCATTTTGATCATTCATGAATTGTTGGATGAATTACATGGAGCAATCTACTTCACCAAGCTACATCTTCATTTAGGATATCATCAAATAAGAATGAACACTGAACACCTTCCAAAAATAGAATTCAAAACTCATGAGGGTCATTATGAATTTTTTTTCATGTCTTTTGGCATTACTAATGCACCTTCCACATTTCAAGGTTTGATGAATTCCATTTTCAAACCCTTCATTAGAAAAGTTGTGTTAAAAGTTTTGATGATATAATAATCTACAACATGTCTTGGAAGGATCATGTCCAACATGTTGTGAGGGTTCTCAAACTATTATAGGAGAAATAATTATCTAAAAAAGCCTCCAAATATTTCTTTGGATTACAAGAGGTGGAATATTTGGGTCATATTGTATCTCATGACGGTGTTAAGGTAGACCCTAACAAAATTAAAACCATTAAAGAATGGAAAATCCCCACAACCATAAACCATCTTCAAGGATTTCTCAGGTTGCAGGGTATTATCACAATTTCGTTAAGAATTATGGGATAATATTACCACCTATAACAAAATTAATTGAAGAAATATGCATTTTCTTGGAATCCAAAAGCAACTAAAGCCTTTGAATATCTTAAAGTGGAAATGTGCCAAGCACCGGTTTTAGGAACACCAAACTTCACAAAAAGCTTTATTGTGGAATTTGATGCCTTAGGAAATGGAATTGGTATTTTATTAATGCAAGAAGGAAGACCCATTTCTTTTGAAAGTCGTCCAATCAAAGGAAATTATTTACACAAACATATTTCTGAGAACGAAATGTTGGCAATACTACATGTTGTAAAGGAATGACAACCTCACTTAATGGGAAGATACTTAAAAGTAAAAACATATCATGATGGTATTAAATGATTTTTAGAAAAAATATTATCTTTAGAAGAGACGAAAAAATGGGTCACAAAGATGTTGGGTTATGACATTGAAATCATCTACAAGAAAGGGAAGAAACATGTTGTTGCATAGGCACTCTTGAGAAAGGATGAGGATGTGGAAGCATTGCTTGTACCATTTCTATTATCCAACCTAATTTGATAACCAAAGAAAGGGATGAATGAAAGAATTACGAAGAGGTGTGGACACTCATTCAAAAGTTGCAGCAAGATCCCAATACATCTAAGACATTTCGCTGGAAAAATGATTCATTATGGTATAAAGATCGCTTATATCTTTGTAAGAATTCCTAACTCAAGAAAATTATTATTTTGGAATTGCACACCTTCCCCTTAGAAGGGCACTCAGGATTTTTAAGCGTAAAGCCTAGGATTTTTTTGGGATGGCCTTAAATATAGTATTCAGAAGTTTGTGGAAGAATGTTTGGGTTGCAACAAAATAAAGTTGAGATTAGCCATTCCAATTCAACATTGGGAGGATGTATTAATGGATTTTATCATAGGTTTACCCAAGTCTGAAGGAGAGAGTGTCATCATGGTGGTAGTTGATATACTTACCAAGTATGCACACTTTTGTACAGTCTCTCATCATTTTAAAGCTAGTACAATTGCTAATACATTTATGGAAACGATTTAAAAGCTACATGGAAGCCCAAGTATTATTGCAAGTGACAGAGGTTCCATTTTCAATGGAAATTTTTGAACATAATCATTTTCTTTTCTTGGTACTTAATTAGCTCATAGCTCATCTTATCATTCTCAATCTTACAGGAAAACTGAGATAGTGAACAAATGTTTGAATGGATATCTTCGTTGCTTTGTATCTGATAAACAAACACAATGGGTCAAGTGGTTACCTCTAGTTGAATGGTGCTATAACACTACCTCCCATACTGCAACAAAATGACGCCATTTATGGCACTTTATGGATATCATCCACCATCCGTCACAGCATATTTAAGATAAAATACTAATATTCAAGTAGTGGAAGATCACATCGAGCATCAACAACAACTTCTCCAACTCTTAAAGGATAACGTTACTCTAGCGCAAAATCAAATGAAACAAAACGAAAATCAACATCACACTAATTTTTTTTTGATGTAGGAGACTGGGTATTTTTTCATCTACAACCATATAAATAAATCTCCCTCAAGCAAGCTAAGAAGGATAATAAATTATCACCAAAGTACTAAAGTCCCTACAAGGTGTTGCAAAAGGTTGTTACTATGGCATACAAATTGGATTTGCCTACATCTTTGCGAATACACCCAATTTTCCATGTTTCATGCTTAAATAATGTTATTGGTGATAAGATCCAAGTTCAAACAATGTTGCTAGAACTTAACAAAGGAGGAAAAATCATATTTGAGCCTAAAGCAACCACAGAAACAAGAACTCGACAACTATGGAATTGATTAATTTCAGAGTATCTCATTAAGTGGAAGAACCTACCCATTAAATATCCCAAATGGAAGGATGATAATTTTATATAGAATCATCTATAACTACTCAATCGTTGAGGAGAACACTTTTTTGAAGGGGAGGGGCATGTTAGGTCCCTAAAATACTAGTGTTTTCCCCTTATTGTTATTGCTAGCATACCCCCCTATTGTTATTGTTAGTGTATCCCCCTATTGTTATTGTTGTGCCCATGTATCCTCCATGTTCTTATTGTTGTGCCCCATAGAAGCCCACTATTATCATTGTTATTTCATTACATTATTATTATTATGTATACTTTGATTATATTGTGACCCTTTAGACTCCTATATATATCAAGGAGGTCTTATCATTTTAATCATCCAAGAATTGTTCATTTATGTAATGTAAATGAGGTTCCCCCTCAAAGAGGATAAATTTTAATTCATTGATCTATCTTTTCTTCTATTTTGTAAGTTGGTTGCATAACATCATTCTCATCCTAAACACATCTTGTTAGACTTCTTGTCTAGATACTTTGTTGCATAGTTCCCATATTCACGGTAGTGAAAGCATTTTATCTTTCTTAGGTCCTTCTTCTTACCATTTTTATGCCTTGACTCTAGCTTTCTTTAGGCATTCTTTCCCTTAGCTTTCTTTCCCTTCCCAACCAAGGAAAAAATATCTTCCTCCTCAGCTTTGGATGTTACTCCATCCCTAGTGTTCCTTAAGATTTCTTCTTGCACCAAATCGGACCAAAGTCTCTCCCAATTTGGAAATTTGTCCCTTCCATTTACAAAGTCTTAGTAGTTGTGCTAGGATTTTGGAAGGCCTAGGAGAGCTAGGCTCACTAGATCATGAGATGGTATATTTTATCCAACTCCTCCAAGCTCATCTCAAGACTGAGTGAATATGGAGAGGTAATGTGGAATGGTTGCATTTTTCTACATGTGGATGTTTCTGAGCTTGTCCCTCAATGCCAATTTCCTGGCATCACTACCATTTTCAAATAACTCAGTGAGGGTATTACACATAGAAAATGGAGTCTCCTTGCGATGTAATTCGAGAATATGTGGTCTCTCACACCCTCCAGGATGATCCTTCTGGATTTTGTAGTATACTTCTTCCACTGGGCTTCTAACTGTTGACCATCTAATACTGCTAGTTTTGAAATGTAATTTTTGGTGTACTCCTGCACTCCATTACCATCGATTATAACTTCCATCCTATCCTTACAAGCTATGAAATTTTAGGTTCGCTCCAGCGCATACTCCAATCTCAATCCATTGAAAGACATGTTCCCGCATAGAAGAAAATCTTCTTCATTGAATCTGCAAATAGAAATCTTTGAACGAGAAGATCTATTGACTGGATTTTTATTTGATAATATACCGAAATCAATAGAAATTTTCTACTACTAAGGAACTCAAACTAAAAACAAGAGATTACATATTTCCTCTACAATTTTTTGGAATGGAAATCATAATTTAGAAACACATGCAACCATAAAAACCACAAGAAAAAAATGATTGTACAAGGGAAACCAACTGGGAAAAACTCCTCCACTGATTTTCATTAATCAAATGAGAAAGAAAAACTATTACAATTTCTTGCTTCAATCATAAAGGACACCCTACACTGTAAACTTATTCTCATGCTATATGACCTGCTTTAGAGAACACTTCGCCAATTCAAGGCCATAACTTCCCCCTATTTCCTTGTGCAATTTTTGAGAAATTGGGCTCCTAAATAATAGGGGAATTCCCTATTTCCTTGCACAAATCCCAATGAATTCGTCATTTGCATCAATTCCAAGCATGCACACTCAACTAGTATATAATTAATAATTACAATGTTCCTTTTCCTCCACTCTAGTTAGGCAATTCAAATTACGCGCATGTCTAGACTAGTTTTAATTGATTGACTACTTTAACTGAGAGATCACTGAGTTAACAATAGTTCTACTACTCATCTGACTTTCAAATGACTCAACTAATGAGTTGAGCTCAGTTGAATAAGTTCAATTGAAAATAACTGAACTAGATTTCTAAATTTTAGCAATCACTACATGCACAACTCTACTCCAAGCCTATAACTTGAATTTACTGAATTAACTAGTAGACAAGGTCATGTCACTCAATCTAACTACAATCCAAGTCATCTTGCTAATGTGGAAAATAGAATTACTCAATTTGACAAAGGCACAAGTCAAATTGATCCTTTCTTGCTACAATTTTTAACAACTTGTTGTACATACCTTACTCCTAATTAGAAGTTACAATAATGTTGTTGTTCGTCTCTCTAGATTATAAAAATCCAGTAGGAGTATTGATCTCTTCACCACCCAACACAACAAAACCAAAATGCACCATCATAGACTAGGGTCCCAAATTATCCTCGTGCCTGTGGGGAAAAACCACCATTAAAAACCCCCTCATGTTGTAACAACATGAAATTTTCCTCAAAATAGCACCTTACCAAACCAGAGCCTACCAAAATTGTCTGCTACCTTGACAATTTCACACTCTAAGACCATAAAGCTAATACCACTGACACCATAACCAATTGAATGTCCTAGTCATCGTTACCATCAACTTTCCGTGAATAATAAAAACACCCAACACCCTTAATGGAGTATCCCATGCTTCTGCATGGTTGAAGGGTGCCACACCACCCATCCTTAAATGAAATTGAGGTCAGTGGGGTGGCAGGAACCCTCCCCATGCCTCTCTTCTCTATGATCAATCACTCCCATCAATGAATCAAAGATTGAGATTTATTTACAAATTAGTTATGCCTTTTTTATTTATTTCAATTAAAATGATTAATCTGAAAAAATATTCATATGAACAAGTGTCATATGAAATGAGTTATGTTTTTTTGGGAATTTGATATTGATAAGTCATGGTATTAGCCCATGATACTGTAACAATTTCTATTTATACATTAAGAATCTCCATGGTAAGTAGGAGTAAATCTCCATGTTTAAAATTATTATTCCATGTTTATATGTGTGTGTGTGTCTGCGCTTAATGTATATATTGATTATTTTTATTATTTAATAATAATAATTTAGCATAAAGTTACAATTTAGTGATATTTTATGATCTTTTTAATTTTAGCAAAGGTGAAATTGTTGTCATTATGGCTCATGAGTTCTTGATGTCAACCTCATCACAGTTTGATTTCTTGTTCATGATAAGATGTTGATTCGTGAGATATATTGCTCTATGTTGATTGGCCTACTTGATCAATTGATATCCTAGCCTATTTAGTCTACTTATAGTGTTGCTACAGTGTTGTGTAGAGGTGTTGCAACATGTGTACATTTCTAAGGAGAGTAAAGGACTTGTTGAGACTCATGTCAACCCTTATCTTGTTGGATTCAAAGTTCACTTGGTGGTTGCACTTGGTTGTGATCTTTAACGTATTTGCAGAGGTGTCACAAAGCTTGGTAGAGGTTTAGAGTTGTGTACAGGAGTTGATGAAGGTGTGCAAGTAGTTGGAATATTTTTTTATGATTAAGGTATAATGATTTTCTCTATAATCTTCCCCAATCCCTAGGAAGGAGTGTCATTGTGCGAACGAAAGCCTTAAACCAAATTTTTCTAGTGTTTTAGATGTGGATGTAATATTTTTAGGTGACATTTTCCAGTGTATGGGTGCAGTTGATCATATAGATGGAAACAAATAAAGAGCCAAGTGTGAAACCAAGGTTTCACTCATAGACTTGTTTGTGTGTGGTTATTTTGACATGGTCCACTTTACCAACATTAGTCTTTTCCTATGGTATTTGTATATCCATGGTTTTTAGCCCGAGGTATTGAAGACTTAAGTGGCTATAAAATGGAGATCAATCTAGAGAAATTCAGATGTGCATTCGGTGAAGTTCCTTTCGTAATTTGTCTTGAATAAGAATGCATGAGGGTGTTAAATTAGATTCAGATTTAATAGATATGAAGATGGTTTGAAGATCCAATGGAATGTGTGTTTGATATGCTTTATTCCTAATGATCTGAGCTACTAACAATATGCATGTCCGAGATTTAATGAGGATTAGTATTATATAGATATCTATGACTGAATATTGTGTTTACAAGGTTAGAAGCCTATGACTTGGCATAGAGAAATATTTGATCTCTCATTGTTTATTTAGAATAAGGAGTATAGAAGTTATATGTATGTTGGTTTGTATTGTAGCACAAATATGCCAACAAGTATCCATGATAACAAAGACTGTTATTTATAGAAATATCTATAGTGATCTATGGCAGATATCTCTATCAAAATAAGTTATGAATTATTTTCTTGATTGAGTTTTCTTTGTAGTCTCTCATTGGATTACAGTGTGTAGAGGCTATGTTGATGTCATAAAATAATTTAGGCAAAGATTAGTGGTTGTGACAGAAATTGTCAAATGTTGGTTACTTGAAGTGAATGACTGCCCTTACTTATTTACGATTCAACATATCAACTTGAAAGCATAAATTCAATGAATGGAAATTTGAAGACTCCTACAAGTTATGTATGGTAGAAATGGCATGTGCTTTGAATGGTTGTTACAAAGGTTGTATTCAATACACAAATATCTATATGTTTGGACAAGGTATATATATGATGCAGAGATAAAATGTGGATGCTTGAATCCTCTTATTCGCAGATATTTGTGTGGTTACCTGGTTGTGTATGTGGTGATAAGAGATATTTCTTTGAAGTATAGAAATCTAACATTTGTGTTTATATGTTTTAGATATAGACATGTATGCTTTATGAAAGTGATATGTGCCTTGTCTAGGGTACATAGAGATTAGGTTTATGTTTAAGATCCTAATAATGTATGTCGAGATATGAATGGGAGAAACTTAGATAAATTGTGTATTTGTGCACTTTAATCTCATAAGTAAATGAATAATGTTCATGAGATCTATATGGAAAGGGATGTAAGTGATATATATATATATATATAATATATATATATATATATATATATAATTGAATGTCTTCTATCTGAATTTGGTTTTCCTCTATTGACTATGAGCATGGTGATGATGCTTTGAGAGAACAAATGTTGCTTGAGATTGTTAAATATTGTTGGCCTTTTCAATGTTACTTGGTATATAACAGTATTTGTTTGATGAATATGACAAATACATAATGAAATAAGTGTTATTCTTGTTTTTTATTTCATAATGTATGCAATCGTTTTTAGATGATAACTTAAAACCATTTAAGAATCATGAGCCTCACCACAACAATCTCAATAAGGAGTTGCTACAACATCCTAATCTTGCACATTGTTATCTTTATCTACAATTAGACCTGATAAACCCTATTCGAGCCTCAAGAAAAAAGAGAAAATGTGAGATTAATCACTTCTTTTACCTCATGACGCTTGCTTGACATTTTCTTTGGTGTTTCCAATTTGTCTGGTAAGCAATTGAATTCTTTGCTCCATTTTGTAATGCAACTGAAATCTAGAAAATGTATTTATTCCAACGGAATAGAATACATTGTCTTTTCTTTAGAAACAATGAACTTATTTATTTCATGAATAGCTATATGTAAAAGTGTAAATTATTCAGATCTTCATACCTCATACTTCTATATTTTGGAAAGGTAGAGAAGTTAAAACATAAAATTCACCCAAAACACACAAGTGACGGCTCTTTTATTCATCACACAAAACTTGATTCTTACAATGAACCCGGTGAAGGGTATTTAACATTTTCCAACTAGCGACTTGCCTAAAATATCTGACATGCAACCACACACTAAAAGTCGTCTATCACTTAACTCGACTTGACTCAACATTGCAGCACTCAATCCTCAACATTTATTAACTGACTCTCTAATTTCAACGAACTCCTCATGCAGGAGTAATTAGCTTATTTTTACACTCCCCCTTAATTACGACCGCTAAACTAAAACATGACTTATGAAAACTCAAACATGCCTGCTGGTTTATGTCTCAGCTAGGCTTACAACAACCAAGTTTCTTCTATGAAACTCAAACACATATTTTTCTAATGACTTAGTAAATATATTAGCCAATTGATCACTAGATTTACAAGGCTTCAAGTGAACTTCTCCATTGCTCACAAGTTCTCTAGTAAAGTGATATCTAGTATCAATATTCTTGCTCTTCTGATGAAACACACTATTCTTGAATAGTGAAATCATTGAGGTGTTGTCACAATATATTGTTTTCGATCCTTGTTGTTTCTGCTTGAGTCCATCAAATACTCTTCTTAACCACACTGCTTCACATGTTGTTGATGTTGCTGCTACATACTCTGCTTCTGCTCACGAAAGTGTCACAATGGGTTTCTTCTTAGATGCCCATGAAATCACACCTAAACCAAGATGGAACACATAACCAAAAGTGCTCTTCCTATCATCCAAACTTCCTAAAAAATCATTATATGTGTATCCCTTCAAATCGTTCTCTTCTATACTTGCATACATTATGCCATAGTCTCTAGTTCTTGTTATGTATCTCAGAATTATTTTTCCTGCACTCCAATGTGTGTCTTGTGGAGTTTCCATAAATATGGAAATAAAACTCACTCCTTGCATGATATCTAGTCCTGTAGCTATGAGATACATGAGGCTGCCAACCGATGTTTTGAACAGAGTTGGATTGGCATCTAATCCTTCATCATCCTTTTTTAACTTTGTCTTTGTTGCAACTGGTGTAGGGACATGTTTGTAATTTTCCATCCTAAATATTTTCAACAAATATTTGGCATATTTATTTTGACAAATAAAAATTTCTTTTTCAGATTTCTCAACTTCTATGCCAAGAAAATATTTCATGAGAACAAGATTTGTCATCTCAAATTCTTTCATCATGGCCGCTTTAAATTCATTTAACTCAAAATCACCTATAAAAATCATGTCATCAACATATAAACAAACAATCAAATTTTTTCCATGCTCATTTACCTTTGTGTACAAGGTAGGACCAATGTTGCTTCTGCAAAATCCGTTCTTGATCATGTAGTTGTCAATTTTTTTATACCAAGCTCTAGGTGCTTGCTTCAATCCATAGAGCGCTTTCGTCAACCTATAAACTTTCTCTTTTTTATTTTGAACTTCATATATTGGAGGCTGTTGCACATAAATTTCTTCTTCTAGAATTCCATTCAAGAAGGTTGATTTCACATCCATCTGATATACTTTTCACTTATTCTGATCTATTGTGGCTAGAACTGCTCTTACAGTATCCAATCTGGCTACCAAAGAAAACGTTTCTCCAAAGTCTATTCCTAGTTGCTAAGAGAATCTTTTTGCTACAAGTCTTGTTTTAAATCTGTCAATTTCACCTTTCTCATTCAAATTTGTCTTCTACACCCACTTCACACCAATGATATTTTTGTCCTTTGGTAAATCAATCAAATCCTATGTATCATTCTTTACAATAGCTTCAGTTTCTTCATCCATGTCTTGCACCCAATTTTCATCTTTGATTTCTTCTTCAAAAGAAGAAGGTTGGAATGACAACAATGCAAAATTTGAAATAACATCCAAATCATCATAAATATCCTTCAAACTTCTCATCTTTCTCTTACCATTGCTTAATTCATCACTTGATTGATTGGTAGGAGAATATTGATCTGTTGATCTTTTTGAAGATCCATGCTGCTCATAAAATCTTGGAGTCCTTGTTGGTGTGTCTCTGTTTGGTGTCTTCACCTGTGATTCTTGCAGCTCCCTTTTTGATACATCATCTTCTTCCATCAGTGGCACTTGTGTATCAATTATTTTGTCTACATTTCCATTCCATGACTCTTTTTATTTGAACACAACATCTCTGCTAATTATGGTCTTCTTTGTGATAGGAGTATACAATTTGTAAGCTTTTGATTACTCACTATAACTAGTAAATATGCATTTTTCCCTTTTATCATCCAATTTTCCTCTTCGCTCCTTAGGCAAATATGCATAAGCTACACACCCAAACACTCTGAGATGAGATCGCTACAAAATATACCTGACCATGGTTGTTCTGGTGCTCTGTTCATGACACTCTTTGTAGGAGATCTAATGATCACATAAATAGCACATGCAATTACTTGTGACCAATACTCATTAGACAAGTTTCTTCCTTTCAACATGCTTCATTCCATATTCATAATGGTTC
Source organism: Pinus taeda (assembly GCA_000404065.3). NCBI lineage: Eukaryota > Viridiplantae > Streptophyta > Pinopsida > Pinales > Pinaceae > Pinus > Pinus taeda. The sequence goes on from APFE030598293.1 coordinate 28,682, forward strand.
TATTCTTTATCTCTGCTACACCATCCTGTTGTGGTGTGTATCTGGTTGTAAATTGTCTTATATTCCATGTTGATTGCAGTAATCATGGAATGTCTTTGAATCATATTCTCCACCACGATATGACCTCAATACCTTGATCTAGCGACCACTTTGGTTCTATACTAAGGCTTTGAATTCTTTAAACCTTACAAAAGTTTCATACTTCTGCTTCAGGAAGTAAACCCAAGTCTTTCAACTATAGTTATCAATGAAAGTGAGGATGTAACTACTACTACCAATCGATTGTGTCCTTATAGGTCCACACAACTCTATATGCACTAGATCAAGAGGTTTCTTTGCTCGGTATGTAACTCCCTTCGGAAAACTTTCATGGTGTTTCTTTCCAAAAATGCAACACTTACAAGTACTAGAAGGTTCTTTGATGGGAGGTAATCCTCTGACCATCTGTTTCTGCAGCAAAAATCTTAAATAAAAAAGTGCAAGTGTCCAAATTGAAAGTGCCATAACAATAATCATTAGAACATGCAACTGTAAAAGAACGAACCTGATGACTTTAATTCATAATTAGAGGAAAGAGTTTGTTCCTCTTCATATGCACTTTTGCTATCAGTTGCTTGCTTGGGGGTTTGTCATATATAACACACTCTTGTCCTTGAAAGATAACTTTGTATCCTTTCTTTGTCAATTGACCAACACTTATCAAATTATGTTTGAGACTAGGAACATAATATACCTTTGAGATTGGCTTCGGCTCCCCCTTCTTGATCAGAATATTGGCCACTCCTTTGCCATCTACATCCACAGTCTTTCCAGTCACCAAATTTACCTTTGTTTTCACATAGTAACCCAAATTTGCAACCAAATTCTTGTTGTGTGTCATGTGGTTACTGCAACCACTGTCTAATCAACACACACTATCAAAAGGTCTATGCATGGTATGGAAAGCTAGGAACATGAAGTTAGTACTCTTTGTAGTGACATTAGCTCTCTCATTCCCTTGATCAACTATATTCTTCCTGCAATCACGAGCATAGTGACCAAATTTATTGCAATAATAACATCTCACTTTTGATTTGTCAAATCTTTGATTATTGTTGAGGTTTCTACAATTTCTTCCACTTTTATGTTCATGCTCTTCTCGGCCATCTCTCTGACCACCATATCTTCCACCTCATCCTCTGCCTCTCAATCTACTCCTACCTCAATCTCTATCTCTTGAAATAGAAACTTTACTTTTGAAGGAAGACTCTAAACTGGAATACATATTTCTGTCTATCTTTGCATCATGCAATAGAAGTGATCCCATCAACTCAACAACTGTTAATGATGCCAAATCCTTGGCTTGTTCTATGACTGCTACCACAACATCAAATTTGGTAGACAAAGATCTGAGGACCTTCTCAACCACTATTTGATCTTTAATTTCTTCACCATAAAATTTTAACTGATTTATGACGTTTATGACCCGATTCATAAAAGAATAAATGTCCTTTCGCTCCTTCATCTGCAGACTTTCAAAATCCCTCTTAGTATTCTACAACTAAACAATATTTACTTTGGCCATACCTTTATAGTTTGCGGTTAAAGTATCCCATGTTTCTTTTGCTAAAGAAGTGATCATAATCTTCTGGAACATTGCTCGATCCACTCTTTGTTGGATATTTTTTTGCTAAAGAAGTGATCATAATCTTCTGGAACATTGTTCGGTCCACTCTTTGTTGGATAAGCAGCAACGCTTGTGCATTCTTCTTCTTGTCTTTCTTCCATTGTTCCCTCTCTGTATTAGTGAGAGCCCATTTGTTTGCTTTATTCTTAGATTCTAAAACCCAAACTAGACATAATCCCAAACATCATGAGCTTGCAACATGGTCATCATCTTAATGACCCACACATCATAATCTTTCTCTGCAAATAGTGGAAATTGAGGTTGGAAATTTGAAAAAATCATTTTTCTCCAAAAAATTCTCTTCAAAACAACCCCTTTCAATAAAACTCTATTTCATTTATTTTTGTATAAAAGAATGTCTTCATAAAAACTCTTTATATATAAAAATAGAAAAGCAAAAAAAAAATTTTTTTATGAAACTTCAGTAAAGAAAAAAAAAATTATATTAAAAGGCCTTTTAAAAAAGGCACTGTCATAAACAAGCTAAATCAAAGGCCTTTTAAAAAAGGCACTGTCACTTTGTAGTTTTCAATTTTGTTCACATTTTTTAATCTTTCACGCGCTGTATCGTTGAACGCCTTCCACGTTAATGAACTCCCGCTTCAGTCCTCTAACGCTTCCACGAAACAAGGAAGGTAAGTTTAAGACTTATAAAGCGGCTCTCGGTTAAGCCTACCAGCCGTATAACGCCCTGTATACTATGATGTGTTTGACGATATGATGTGTTCTGACGAAAGTTATATGCAACGCGTTAAGAGTGTCACAGTCGCTGTTCATGAAGGCAAGGAAGGATTCTATGACAATACACAACAGGTGAATTGGATTCATGAACTGGATTATTTGCATGATCTGGATTCATCAAGTCGATTATTTGCATATCTGGATTCATGAAATCAAGTGCGTAGTCGCCAAGCTTGTTACTGTTGGAATACGGATGACCGTAGACAGGTCCCATCGGACACGTGATCGATCATACTTCTCAATATGCGTAATCCTGAAAAATTCAACTTCAACTATCTTGGTTGAGTTTGCATATATTGTATCTTGTAGTATATACATTACTCTGCACCATGAAAGTGTATCTTGTAGTATATACATTATTCTGCACCATGAAAGTAAAATATGAATGAATAAGCTTTTGACCAATTATGAATGAATGCACGTTTAGTGAAAGAATATAAATGCGGAAATGGAAGTACATGAACGCAAATAATTGAACAGATATAGCATGTCGAGTGTGATGTATTACCCAAAATCCAGTAAATTGAAGTTTGAAAACGAAAGCAATGGTGGTCTGGTCTCTGAAGTAATAATATGCTTACCGAAAATTTGGCAATGTTATAATTAGGATTCTATGTAAAAAATTGTATAATAAATAGAGTTTGAATAATAAATTGTAAATTTATCAGATTCGCGGAAATGTTATAATTAGGATTATATGTAAAAAATTAAAATAATAATATTAATGAATAATTATATATAAATAATATATATATAATTAATTGAAATGGTAATTAGGACTGGCTAAGTAAAAATTTAAATAATAATATACTTATTCCAAATTTAGCAATGTGAATGATTAGTTTTTATAATTAAAATTATATGTAAGAAAATATAATAATAATAACAATAATAGTATTGTGTGAATTAATTATATACTAATAATAATAATAAAATTTAAGATGGTATAATTAGGACCGCCAAAGTAGGAATATTTTGAATAATTACGCTGTAAGGCGTTTCTATCTGAAATCAACTCCCCTCTTTGTTTACCTGTCATTTTATAATCCACACGATTAATATGTTAGACGATTGCAACAATTTCAGCCGTTCATTCAAAAGGGTTATCCAAAAGGTTTGGGCGTTTCATGCGGCAGAACTATGGCAGAGTCATATGCGGCAGAAGCGGTTCGGTGAATCATGCATTACTTGAGCTTTATTGCTGCAGGCCAGAGATTTTCTGATGAAAAAGATTTATTAGTAGATCGAACATTCACTGCACAGAAAGTTCCTGTGGTCTGCCCTTCGGCCTCACCCTCAGGTAAAGTTTTGAGGTCTGTATCCCCATTTTCCTGTTTCATCTGCGCAAACTTGGCTCCCACATCACCATTTTGTTCCTCTTTCGTTGCCTCTGACTCCTTCCCTGCTTCATTATTCATGGCATTCTCTCTAATTCTTTCATGCTCCTCCTGACTCTCTTCTTTAGTCTTTTCATCCTCGTGGCGATCTAGCTCATCATCTCCACTACCATGATCTTCATTACCATTTTCCTCCACTGTATCATGCCGATCCACGGTCTCCTCTTCCTCCTTAGTATTTCCTTCCTGCTTCACCACATCCACAGTATCACCAACATCCCGAGGGATTTCCACTTTCCATTTACGCCCAAATACATCACTGTTCCATCCGCTGCCACCATCACCACTAGCCTCAGCCTTCAGAGACGCCTGTTTGCCTATTTTTGATATGCCTTCTTCTTATCATGAGAATGCTAAACCTGATACAGCAACCATATGCTCACAACAACCAGTAAGGCTATCTGAAACGCATGCTTGACCTTGAATCCCTTGGATCTCGGCAAGGGGTTTAATTCACAATGAAAATCAATAAGGAGAGGTATCTCTTAACATTGTTGATAGTAAAAAAAATTATAAACTCCATTATTTGCAAAAACAGGGACTCCATGTATGACTAATTGCATTTGTTTCAGGTCTTGTATGGAAGACAAGCATGATAGAACATTGAGCATGGAAATAAATTCATGGAAAATTTGGATGGATTTTTGAAGGAGAGTTCACCATTATCCTATATATTAGCTATAATTCATCATCAAAACCATACCATGAATCATAATCAAATTTTCCAATTGAAATCCTTCAGAAATGATTTGGTTTTAGGACCACCCGATTTTCCTCATTTTTCTTGCACAAGGATAACATGTCATGGATGCTACTGCTATCATAATATAACTAGCCTAGAGAATTATTTCTTTCAAAATGATGACAACAACCTTCGCTAGGCTAGGAAAATTTATGAGAGTATTTATCTTGGTGTCAATTCTGTTTGAGTTGGATGTAAGATAACGGTATTAATAACAACATGTTTTTCATACTCTAACACTATTGTACAAGATGCAAGACATGCCACAATGGTATAGGAGTGAATAATAGTCAAATTTTATCATTCCATTTACAATCTCACCAACAAAAATTCATTGCACTTGTTCTATTAATCATTTCCAAGCTTTTGAATTTGATATGTCTTGAGGACTGCTCACTATTTGTGAATTGAAGAACCATATACTTGGGTATTCACTTATTTATTGAATCAATTGGGTATTCATATGTCTGTCATCCTTTCCAATGAGCAACAAACTCATCCTAGCATCTATCTCTGGTATCTTCTACTCTTGCCTCTTGTGACCTGACCACTGCTCTGACATGATTCCCTTACTATTCTAGTACTGGAAATACGTTGATTCTGTCGATCCATTCACCTCTTGCATACTTCCAATATATACCTCTGTCAACGAGCATGGTTTATTTCACTCTTAGGTTTGTTACATGTCTTATACTCACTCGGGTTCGTTTCTTGCCCAGGTCACTCAGGTCCCCTAACTATGGAACGTTCCACTTCTATGTGATGTCCGACATATTAGTTATCCTGAATACCACATAATGCATAGGTTCACAAATGATAACTACTCTGGAACCTCTGCATCTCTAGCCAAAATTTGCAAATTTTCTTTCCACCTGACCACTCGATTATTCCATTTCAGGTTCTTTGTGCACTGAAGGTCCGCTGCATTTATCTTGTAGTTCTGAGTCTCAATCCAATATAAATATTCATACTCATGTATGTTGAGGTCTCTTTAGGCCATCATTTTCTTGATAGAACACTAGCAATTCTAATCTTTTCTTAATCGACTATTTGTCTCAGGCCAAGTCCACTAAGCATTCAATTTTTATTCATGTTGCTCTATGTGCTCGAATGTTTGATGCTCAATTTTTCTTCATGTGACTATTTGATTCTTAGTTTATTCAAGTATTCTTTCCAGTATAAAGCTATTATGAGATACTATGGTTTCCTGAGACTAATTGAAGCTATCATATAGTGCCATAGTTTTTGGTCTCTGTGTTGTTCATTGATTTCTCTATATATTTATTCTCTCTATAAATATACACTTCAAAATAGTTTGATCACTCTGTTAATTTTTAAGCATGACTTGTTATAGGTTTGGTTTACATGGATCTCTTTCAAACATTAGTGGCACTTGTGTTGAGAGATACTCAACTATTTGCATACGTTGTTCAAGTCTTTTCTCTAGGATTGGTGTAAAAATACATTATTGTTCAGGTCATGCTTAGATGTTGTGGTTGTCATCCTTGTGATGTTGTGGACACCCCTGTGACCAATATGTCTTTCGGATGATGCCATATGCTTATAACATAACTTAATTCTTTATTTCCGAGTTGCCAATGTATTGCATATAGATTTTCCTGGTTTCAAGATTTGGACTTTTGATGATCGAACTAAATCAGTAGTTCTTTCTATGATTATAATGGCCCGACCTACGTGGCTCTTTTCCTTTGTGTTATATTGCTTGGAATAATAATTCAAAAATGTACATATTTGTTTACAAAATGGTGTGAGTACCTTGACTTGATCCTTTTTTCTTTGTGAATCTATTCTTAGATATATGCATTGTCTTTGAATGACAATTCAATGATGTATCTTTTATCAACTTTTGAATTTTTGTAGATTTGGTGTGCCTTTTAATCGTCATTCCACCAAATTTCTTGGCTAGATTCATCAATGCATCTGAGATTTCATTCTTTTCTTCGTTTTCATGCTTTCACTAAGGCTAAAATATTATGAATTGTATAAATAATATAAGCTAGTAAGTTGATTGTTGTTGGCAGCATGGTGTTGGCATTGATGTCAACCCTGGGAGGCAACCATCCAATCAAATAGTTATGTTGTCATTGATGACAACAGGAGTAATTTGCTTGTGTACAATGATCAGATGGTTGAAGATGAGTTATGGCAGTTTATTGGTTCTTGGCAAGGTGGTTGAAGAAGGCTTGAAGTTCTGGTTCCTAATCTGGGTGATAGGTTTTGTATCTTCCTCATTAAGTGTACGAACATTGTTAATGGCCTGCTAAACCACGTTTACAGTATTCATCACCCAAATTTTGTGTGGAAAATATGCGTCTGTAGCCTGATACTCAGTGTTAAACCTTCTTATGCTCTTGTAAGTGAAGAAAAAGGATTCCACAAGCCTTAAACCACTATAATTACCATGGTTTAGCTTGGAAGCTTTGAACTAAATTGGTTCTTCAAAATTATAGTGACTTATCTTCATTACCATTTTCCTCCACCGTCTCATGCCGATCCACGGTCTCCTCTTCCTCCTTAGTATTTCCTTCATGCTTCACCACATCCACAATATCACCAACATCCTGAGGGATTTCCATTTTCCCTTTACGCCCAAATACATCACTGTTCCATCCGCTGCCACCATCACCACTGGCCTCAGCCTTCAGAGATGCCTGTTTTTGATATGCCTGCTTCTTATCATGAGAATGCTTAACCTGATACAGCAACCATATGCTCACACCAACCAGTAAGGCTATCTGAAACGCATGCTTGACCTTGAATCCCTTGGATCTCGGATACCGGTTAGATCCCTGCTTGAACATGATATTAATAGCCCAAATTCTTCAATGCAAAAACCCAACTTGCAGCAGAACAATCCCAATAACCTCAAAATGTCTTCAACGTATCTAGCATATCAAAGCCCAAAATCATTCAATGCAGACAACCAACTTGGAGCAGATCAATCCCAGCAAAATTCCCTCAAGATGTATTCGAAGTCCTTATTCTTTGAGAATACACTCAAAACCGCAGATTTGGGGTTCACGGATTCTTTGAGAACACACTCAAAACCGCAGATTTGGATTAGTACGTTGTTGAATCAATCCCAGTGCAATAATCAAACCAAATGGGTACCCACCATCAATCTCTTCAACAACCTCAAATATACACAGATGTCAAGACCAACTCTACCTGATAAGAAAGCAACCCCAATCCAAACAAACCTCAAAGAGGGTTTTAAACCTTTTCTAGGAATATGCAACAATATAGAGATTTGAAACTAAAACCCTCTGCATCCGATCCGAAATAAAACCCTCAAGAAGCCATTTCAGCAATTAGGGGCGTCAGATCCTTGCAGACAAATATCACCAGCATACAAATTTAATAGCGTTTGTAGCAAAAAACTCCACAACAGAAACATTCAACAACTGGGCTATATCTAGATAAAGCACAATATAAAGATTTTACAAGTTACGATTAATAAACCAGTGTAAGATCTAGAAACGTACAATGTGGGAACTTGACTACCGAGACTCCTCCAATGTGTTCCTCCAATGTGAGAATTTGTGTTGCCTTAGTATTTTTTTTTTAGTTACCCTAAACTTCGATAATTGTTATATTTGAGACCAGATATATGGTGTCGAGATGATTGACCGTGTTTGTATTTGTTCAATTCCCAGGACATAAATGAAACACATCGTCTCGCCAACGTTGCTCCAGCGGTTTTCAGAGAAGCAATAGCAGACATTAAAATTAAAGGCATTTAATAATATATTGTTTTTACTCTTCTTGGTTGATATTCATGTTTCTACTGAAATTTACAATTTTATTTATGTATATGTACTTTTTCTGGAAGGGTTGAAATGTATAAAATCTCAACTCATACTTCCAATTCCAGCGTTTCTTTTAATCTTTTCGGTGCAAATCTGATCATCATAAACTTGTGTTATCAGGAGGCTTTGTCATCCCAAAAGGGTGGTCAGTCTTGGTGCTTATGAATGGCATCCATCTAGATGACAAGTACCATTCTTCTCCGCTCAAGTTTGACCCATGGCGTTGGCAACAGATTCTGGAAAATAATGTAATTAATTAGCATCAAAAGCGTCACTTCATGTAATTAATTCTCTTAGTAATCTTTCTGTCTCTAATTCTTCTCTTAGTAATCTTTCTGTGTCTAATTCTGTTAGTAATCTCTCGGACTTTATATTGCAGGAGCTCTACAAGAACCCCTCTTTTATTCCATTTGGAGGGGGGCTCAGGCTCTGTCCAGGAATGCATCTAGCAAAACTTGAGCTGGGCCTCTTTCTCCATCACTTCATCACCAAATTCAGGTCATGTGCTTCATTCTTATACTTCTTTCACAGCAAGATAAATAAGACATCAATTTTATGAACGTTGTACATGTACATTGTGTTTTACAAGAATGTGCTAAAATTGTCTTAATATTTGCAGATGGGAGCCACTGCATGATGATAAGATCTCCTACTTTCTTGTTTCCCACTTGACTAAAGGCTTTCCGATCTGTCTACATCCTCAAGAACAAATGGATGATTAATCGCAGTATAATAGGATTTGATTGATGCAGTATAGAGTATTAGTAACAGTAAATAAGTTTGAAAGAATGAATAATTAATCGCATTATAATAGGATTTGATTCATGCAGTGTGGAGTATTAAAAACAGTAAATAAGTATGAAGCTTAAAACAATAATTGCCTCGCTGTGGACATATAAATTCAATGTCAAACGACATCAGCAAAAATGGAACCTTATCTCTCAGTTTGTACTGAGTCTTTAATTTCCTTATTAAACCCAGCCTTCATTGTCCACCTTGAGGGTGACACATTCTGTAATTTGAATATTTAAATGTGTTACTCTTCCCTATATAAATTTCAGGTAAATTAGGTGACAATACCATCATCATCTTATAAGGATTACCTTGGGTTGCTTGTGTTTGTGTCTAGGGTTGCTTTGCAATTTCTATGTAGTTACATCACACTTCCACTTTATGCCCTTGTGACACAGGTCAGTCTACTCCATGTTCATTGAAAATACAATCAGTTTAGGTGTTTGACATGATTGATTGAACTTGAGAAAATGCTGGCTTATATAATTACAAAAAAGGAGAGTTACATCGTCCAAGTATTCACTTAGTATATTCACGTGGTTTATTTTGTACATAAATAGATTAATCAAACCGTAAATTGTGATATTAAATATCTTACTTGTACTGATAAAATTAGAGATAAGGTGTCACCTGATAATGCATTAACACAGTGGTTTAATGACACCACTTTTGGTTTTTTTGTGGTTGATTTTGCCCAAAATATGAGTAGAAATTGTTAAAACCATAGTTTCTCATTAGAAATAGGGGAAATTTTAGCTTTAAGTTGTTGAATTTGCACAATCCAAATGTTTAAGGGATTTTTCAGGACATTGAATCCATTTTTGTACTCAAAAATACAATGAAACATTGTGATCTAACCAAAAATCGTATCATCAGATTTCGATGAAACGGTTAAAAAATCACTTCATTAAAAAATAGTTAAACTCATAGTAGACAAATTTATCAGGAGATAGAAAACAGTGGAGTTTAATTTTTCTTTTGTACAACAATTATCTCTCTATTCAAAGCTTCAGGTAAAGCCTCAGAGGATTTTCGAATGAAAATTATGACCACTCTAAAATATGCTTCCTTTTGTTTGTTAAATTAAATTTTGTTGCAGTCTGGAGCCTTCTAGAAAAGCAGAGAAATAGAAATGATGATTTCTCTTTAAATCATTTTACTTTTATTTCTTGATATAACCCTGTTTGTTGATAGATAGAGAACATTCATTTTACCCTATTTGTTGATAGATAGAGAACATCCATTTTTGGGGAAAATTTTGTTTTTCCAATATGTACAAATGTTTTAGTGAGCTTTTGGATCATTCAAAAAACACTCTGTTCTGGTTAAATATCATGTATAAAGGAATATGCTCTTAAAATATGATGTGATATTTTTATGCAGATGGGATCTCACATGAAGAAGGCAATATTTGAAGAACAGACAGCCAATGCTTTGAACAGATGGCAACAAAATGCTAAGAAAAAAAACAAAACGAGATAGAAAGTCAAAGCATTCTTCCCCTGGTTTCACACGCAAATCAACTGTGTTTTCAGGATTTCAAAGCGGACAAACAACTCCAATCCATGGATCTTCTCCATTGCATTTGCTCCGAAGATACAAAACAGCAGGACACATGGAAACTGCAGATGCCTCTGAGAGATATGACCACTCAGAATCCAGCGCATCAGATTCGGCAATTAATGCATCTTCTTCTTATCATCCCCAGCATAATCAACATGTTTTGGTTACCGAGGCCCTGAGGATATAGAGACTACAGAATGTCCCTGTTCAAAAGATGCACACACAAATGATGACAAATTTCCCTTTCCGAGAATATAAATGTTCCATCCACATCATACAAAAGCTTGGTTAAAAGCCAATTTATATCTAAATTTGACTTATCTTCCATCGTAAAGTTTATCTTCATTTAAGCAGCAGAGAGAAGTGGACCCATAACAAACAAGGAACCAAAAAGGCATCTGCACATTCTACCTACATTTCATTCCATTGAAAAAATAGCTTTCACTAAAATCCACTGTTCAAATATTTTTAAAGGAGGAGCCACTTGCTTCTTCTCCTCTCCATTCTGTCAAATTCAACGAGCACCAGTGCCATGATGGAAAGCCTTGCCATCGTATATGGGAAAGTATTGGGAAAGACAACACAGCAGGCCCTGCCACTGATGAAGCAGAATGACATATTCCTTAGACTTGCTCTTACCATCACGGGATCTGAAAAGTCTCTGGCACCTCGTAATGGTGGTCGGTAGCCGAATATACCAAGACTCAGGGATTATATAGGTTGTGAAAACTAAATCCAGTTTGGATGTTTTTAACAATTAATTTGCATTCTCAGTTTTTCTCGATAAGATTTGAACATTATCAAATACTTTGATGGGCATCAAATACCCATCAAATTTATATGATTAATTAAATTAATAATTATTTATTTATCAAAAAAATACTAGTAGTTTAAGAATATGTATCTTTTAAGAGGTTATATATTTCAATCTAAAATGAAAAACACTTATATTCTTATATTTTTATAAACTTTTGTAACCAAATCTTACACAAAGGAATATATTTATTTCACAAACCAAAAAGTCTATACATATCATAACCATAATTTTAAAATTAAATTATAATTATTATAATTACAAAACATTATTATATATATATAAATTAGTAATTTGATTACTAACTTAATCATAATTTTAAAATTAAATTATGATTATTATAATTACAAAACATTATAATAATTAT
>APFE030598296.1:0-11235 GCA_000404065.3 Pinus taeda
TATTAAATTAGTTTTTTTTTTTTTGTGAAATTAGTATTGACAATTTCTACGGTAATACTAGTAGTAAGTTGTGATTTGGACGGATTGAGATATTGTTGGGATGCTTATTCCTCAACTCACATCACAATGGGTTAATATTTATTTATCAACATTTACAAAATTTACTCTCTTGTCGTTTTGAACATGTTTATTAAAACCAAAATGATTTATGAGATTTATAAGATAAGAGATTTTGATTTTTTTTTTATAGTTTTAAATGATGTATTGGGCCTAGAATGTAAGAGATTACTTGGAATTCTTTAGAGTTTTATTTATATGCTAAAAAAGCATTAAAAGAGGCATTTCAAGATTACCATAGTTTTGTTGAGTTAAAAGATCTAGAAGGTTGGTAATGTAACAAATATTTTGCAAAATAGATAGATGTGGTTATAAACCAGATAACTTAAGAGAAAATGTCTTTGATCATCAATCCTCTTAGTGACACATAAGTGACAAACTCTTTTAACTCATGGTGTTTTGGGGATTGAACAACATCCAATTTCACTATGGAACTCATGAGAATTTGTTCTTTATTCTAGCAATGGCTATTTTCTTCATTACACTAAGCAAGGCATAGAGACATTTTTTTATTTTCAAGATTTGGGTTGATCACCTCCTTATAATATATTAGCTTCCTTTTTCCCTCTAACTCCTTATCACCCCATAATATCTCCTTAAACTTTGATGTAACAATATTTTTAATAGTACCTCTATTTTGCATAATCAATCTCCTTTTTTATCCCACAATGGTCTAGCCGAGACTAGGCATCCTTATGCCATCCCTACCTGAACCAAAAGTGATGATTTTGGGTGGAGCTGAAAGTAATTTAAAGAAACTTCTTGTTTTCCATGTTGTTTAAACTTTTCTTATACATAAGATACATAGTCATAGTCATGCTTTCAATGGAGGAAAGAGTTGTTTCGATGAGGAGAATACGATAGGGTGTATTTCCTTTAATCTTGAGATTGTATGTTATCAATTGCTTTTAGATATGTTCTATCTCCCTCCATGACTCTCTAGAGGTACTAAAATCCCACACATAAAATCCATACAATATAATAGACATGACAAGAGTCTCAAAGAGGAGTTTCTTATTATCCCATATTCAAAGATCTGTTGACTTACAACTATTTTCAAGGCCATAATAAGCTTTCCATTCCCCATTTACGCTTTTCTCAATGCTCTAGTTCCAATTGAGCTTGTGATGAATATATTTTCTTAGATATTTGTATGAGGGATCTTCCTCTGTGTTTTTGTTGTCATTTATGAAAATATCATATATGACCTTTTTGGATTTGATTATCATGTTTTTTGTTTTGTCAATATTAACAATCATACACATCTTGGCACATAAATCTTGAAGGATTCTTAGTTACTTGTCAAGATCATGTGAACTCCTAGCTAAAAGAACAATATAACTAGCATAAAGGAGAAGAGTTATGACTACATCGACGAGCATGGGGGAACACAACCTACCTTTTCCAAATACTCTTTCAACTTATCAATGTATATGCCAAAAAGGGTATGGGACAAGGGACACCCTTACCTAACTCTAATATTATAGTTAATTTCTTCTAGTTAACCCTCAATGGTCCTAATCTTCACAATAAAATTATCATACAACCATGTCACAACAACCCTCAACTCATGAGGAACCAGTGTCTTTTCCAACCTTTTCCATAGGTCTGTCCAAGGAATAGTGTCAAAATATTTTATAAAGGTAATGAAACAACATAATAGATCATTTTTGTTATTATGACACTCCTCCATAATGATATCGACAAGGTGATCCACTGTTGAATGACAACTTCAAAACCAACGTGGCCTTTAGCTCTTTTATCATGGTTTTCTAACCATAGGCTAAATATCTTATTTTCTGAAATAACTTTGTATAGTTTGGATAAAATAGGGCTAATCATAATGGTATGATGATTAAATGGAATACTTTTATCCCCACTTTTAAATATAGATAAAGTGAGACTCTACATCCAAGGCTTAAAGAAGCCATGTTTCATTACCAAATTAAATAGTTATATGTGAGGGATGAGGATAGACCCTCTATCTTCAAAATTTCAACTTGCTAACCTTCAATGTCCTTATATTTCCTAGTTGTGAGCTGCTTAACCCAAGGCTCAATGTGTTCCAGTAACAACATTTCATCTCCTATAGGGTCATTCAATATGATGTTCATGGTGTTAGGTGATTCCTAAATATTTTTAATGTAGGAATTCCAATTCTTCAAGGAAATCATATTGTTTTTTTTTTTAGTTTTATGAATTAGGATTTTCCTCCAAAACTTCATAGGATTCGATTTAGAAATGTATAACAATTGTTCCTACCTTTATTTATATAGTATATTTTCTTTCTTTTAACAAGGGATTTATGCATGTTCCACTTATCAAGCTTAAATCTTAATTGTTTAGGAACATCCTTAATTTCTTTTCTAGTAATTTTACAATCATTATCATAACAGGGATCGGAGATTCTATTGTTATTTTTATAAGACATCTTGCTAGAAAACATGTTAATGGAAGTGGAGAGGGAAATAGTAAAATTATGATATAGGTTATTGATATTGTCCTTATAATTTAATAAGTGTAAATCCTTATTTATATCCTTTAAGAAAAGATCATATTTACTTTTGTCAAAAAGTATAGGTGTCATTGATTTTCACATTTTTTTTTCATACGGTTTTTGTGTGAGGCAAAGTTTAAAGTTAACGTTAAAGGTCTACGAGAAAAGTCAAGATCATGGTCATTTAAGAGGATAAAATTTACTATTTGATTGGAATAGGGATATCAGATATCACATAATCCATGACACTACTATTTAGCCCATGAATGCAAGCCATTTGATTGGAATTTGGCCACTTAATTACTCCATATGAATTTTAGGTCTTGAGAATTTCAAATCTTGACTAACTCGATACCAAATAAATTCCAAGTCAAGTCTTCAAATTTTCTTAGCATCTACTAGCTAAAACAAGGTCCTCACTAACCAAAGAGGATTAGGGTTGTAATCATTACTTAGTACAATAGTTTTGTTAGTTTCAATTCTAACATTGCAGTCTCCTTACAAGAGGATATATTTGTTCATCAAAGTGTGAATATCTTATTCTAGGGTATTATAAGGGAATTCTTTTATCTAAATTATTTTTCTTATAAAAGAAAAATTGATAGGTGCAAAATTGAAAATTGCAATACAGATCCTCTTAAAATTAACATCAGATATTTCAATCCACATCTACCAATTGAGGGGACCATTCTTATGAAGTTGAATATGAGGAGAGACTAACTATATATATATACACACATGACAAGTTATTCCTCCAATCTCTTTGTGAAATAATTTATTGTTCCATGTAGACCACAAAATGAATCCATCTATGTGAGGGACCTTAGAATCATCACATTCCCATGTTTCAACCAAAGAAATAAGATCAATTTCACTCGAGATCCAACTTAATATAGGATCTTTATGTCATGTAAAGTTATCAAAGTTTCAGCAAAGGATTTAGAGTGTTCCTTGTTCATATTTATTATTGTTGTGGTTCTAGTCTCTATCCCTAATAACAACTTTCCTATTTCTAATTATTACCCAGTTTCCTTCTTTCTGGCTTCCTTTACCTTATAGACCTCCTTCCTTAACTCTACATGGTCTACTGGAATGAGGTCCTCATTTATAAAGATTCATGCCCCTCATAAGCTCATAAATTTACTCAGAATACCAAATTTATGTTAAATACTAAACTTACCCTAATGTAGATTAATTTATATTTATGTTTAATTATGTTTTCCGTTTTTTTCCTTTTTAATATAAGTTGTTTAAATGTTATATTTTATCTCTTCTTTTACTATTGTCAGTATGTCCTCATATTTCTACTCTTTTATAGTACTTGTAATAATAATATTCAATGCTCTTTTCTTACACGTAATCTAACTCAATTAACTTATTCATTTACTCTTTGATAGGTTTAATATCTAATGTGTTTTCCATACTACTTAGGGCCAAATTGTTATTTAATTTTTCTTTTAACTCTTTAATCTCATCCCTCAAGTTGTCATTTTCTTCAACCTTTGATGGTTTCTATTTTTCTATTTCTTGTAATCTCACATCCATTTTTTGTAGTTGGGTCTCAAATCTTAATATTATGATATCTGGCTTCTCCTCTATCAATTTTTGCATTGCTTGTAGTTCTATTTTATGTTCCACTTCTCTTTCTTCCCTTATTTTTTTAATGAATTGATATGATCATAGAGAATTTCTAGGATGACTTTGCTAGGCCTCCCTTTACTCAATTGAAGTTTTGATATATGTGGTGAAGTGCTCATAGTTGAAAATTGAACAAAAAAGAAAGAGAATAAAAGGGGAATTTATGCACCTGGATGCGAACTATATAATGTAACCCTATCCACATAGACCATTGCTTGAACTTTACAGTAGCTTGAACTCTACTATAGAATGGTAGACACCACAATGATGAGTATTCAAATATATAGAGTTGAGTAGTCATTAACCTTGAATCACCTAACTCTTTATAGTAGAATCTATGCCCACATTCTTAAAGGCTTCACCGTAGAATCAATATTGCAAACTGATCATAGAGTGAATACCATCACCACAAAGCCAAAGCGATATTTCACCACATAAAATAGTAATGTCTCTAATCCAAGCTTCACCACAAAATAATATTTATGAGCCTCACCACAAATTATTATCTGAAAGCCCATAAGAGATTTTAAACCTTGAGTTCTTTCACATCACATAATTATTATTAGGCTCCAAACAAGTGCTTCTCATCATTCTAGGGTTCACCGCAAATATGTTTAGATCCACATAGACGTACCACTTAAACATTACAAGATTCTTACCACACAACGTTCTAAGGTTCTAACCTCATGTTTTTGAAAATTCTAGGGTTCACTACAAATCTATTCAAAATCTAACATTAAATATATACAATCATAAATAATTAAATAATAACAAAATTATTTCTCAATTTAACACTTTAAACCTATAGAATATTTCAAAATAATTTCAAATGATATGACAAAAAAATATATTTAAATTATTTAAACACTTAGACATAATAAATGGTTAAATATAAAAAATTTAACATTAGCATAATTAAATAATTTTATTTATCAATTATCTAAAAATGAAAAAAAAAATGTGGAGGGCAAGGGATACTCAACCAAATCTTCTCACTAACTATGACAATATCCCAAATTGTGGATCATTTACAATTAATGATCCGAGTTGACTCAACTTCCAGATTTAACCAAGATCTTTTGCTTTTGTGATGTAGTTAGAATTGCATTTTAGAAGAGCATAAATGAACATATATGCATGCTTAAGAAAATTGAAACATAATGACAATCATCAAATCATAAACAAGAGACATTGATAACAGAGTTCATCCAATGTGGACTACATCTCTGAGCCCAGTGTCAAGATGGTGTTGGCCACTTCATTCAGTGTTGGAAATGGTAAAGATGTACATGGAATATGTTTTCTGTCATACAAGGATATGTGCCCTCTACATGAGTGGAAAAATCTCTCAATGAGATGTTCCGCTACAGGAACTATCACTCACAATAGACCTCCTATCAGCATGACATAATCTTACACATGGTGACAATGAGTATCCCGACATCATAGCATCAAACGGATCTCAACCAAAACACTCATGGTGACAATGATTATCCCACCATCATGGCAACAAAGGGATTTCAATTAAAACATACATAACAATCCATGATGAATACATCTCACGTGAAATAGACACAAATATTCTGCATCATACATCAAGCAGGGATCGAAACAACATAGTACATCTCACAGCGAATGATCAAAGAAATACATGACAACAAAACTTCATATACCTCAACTTTGATGTTGGTTGAAGAATAGAATACTTAGCTGTTAGATCTGAATGCAACATCGAAATCGTGGCGTTGAATGGCATAGAACCGATTGTCCATGCTTTGAAATTTGATATTGTCACTCCAATATGGAAAATAACCGAAAAATAGAAGGCTCAGCTGCAAAAAATGATTGCACAAATGAATTTGTGTTGTCGAGAAGTGTAAAATCGACTATCCATTTGTCAAATTTTGACTCCGACAAAATCTGGGCGTGTAGGAATCTTTAGATTCCCCGTGATTCTCCAAAGATTCCCTCCTCTGGGTTCACTGGAGATCTACAACTCAAATAAGAAAAATTATCTTGCCATTGAGATCCTTTCGAAATTCTAAGAAGAATGACTATAAAGTTGGTTGCATTCTAGATCTAGGAAATTTCAGCCTCCAAGGAAGTTGGAAGATTCCCTCAAGATTCTCGAAGATTCTCCTCCACTGAAAATCTGCAAATCCGCTGCTCAAAAGGTGAATCCGATCTTTCCATTGCGTTCTCTATGAAAATCTGATAAAAATGACTGTAAACTTGATTACATTATGACACTGAGAAAAATTACCTCCAAGGAATCTTTGGCATCAAGAGAATAATCCATGTCTCAAAAAGTGTTTCAAGGTTCCGCCTCCTAGAATTGCGTCACGGTTCCATAACATCGTGGTTCCGCCTTTCCACTCCCTCCTAGGCTCACGATTCCGCTTACAAAACACTCGTTGGTTCTTAAATCCGCTCGACCCCCTGTCACACTACGGAAAGTTGGGTTTAAGCAAGGGAAATTTTAAGGATGGAAAATTTTCTTGAAGTTTGAAAACATTGGCGAATCTCACTAATCCCTAATATGAAAACTATAAAATGTTTAGTGATATATTTTTAAAATTATTCAAATTTATAATGATTTTATATATAGTCTCTATATAATGTGTGGTGATTTTTAAGGTAAAATAATTTTATATTCTAAAATTCGGCGAATCATCTTTTATAAAAAGTAGAAATGAGCGAACCTTTTTTTGGAAAATTCATGGAAAATTAGCCCACTCGGCGAATGTTAGCCTCTAAAATTTTCCATAGATTTAAATAGTTTTTTCGGAGCAAAACCACCCAGAATTGAACTTGTGGCTCATTGGTGGCAAAGTTTGAGGAGAGATTGGGGGATCAAATCCGCCCCTCCTTAATATGGCATGGCTACTTTTTTTTTTTATGTATACGGTTTGGTTAAATATGATATGCACGATCCGTAGTTGGTGGGTGGGGTCCGCTCCATGTGCCCCGTCCCAATCTTTTCGCTTGTGACATATACCATACACCATATCTTTATACGGTCTTCAAACTTGAGAAAATGTTAACTATTGATATTATGGTTATATAATAACCATAACCATACAAATTTTTAGTACATGCGTTTGATTTTTATGATTTTTAATATTTGTGTCATATGGATTTTTTTTTTGGTTGTATTTTGTTATAGTTATATCAATAACTTTTTTGTTTTATATGAGATATTTTAATATTATATATTTTTGTCTTTTTTAGGAGTAAAGAGGCTAATGAAAGGGTGCTATTTGTCAATGGATGATGGGCTTCCATGCAGGTCCCACTTGCTCATTGGGATTTCATGTGGCACACTATAGGCCCCACTTTGTTTTCTTCTCTTGTCATGTCAAACTTTGAAGAGCTCTATCTCTTCCATACGAGCTCAGATTTGAATGTCATTCACACTGTTGGAATTAGGGTGACGAACACTTTTGTCCGGTGCTAGTTTGAGAGGAATCTAACCACTTTAAATTTTGACCATTTCTAAGCCCTCTTGGACTTTTGCATGTGTCTGGAGCCACTTGGATCAATTAACAAAGATTAATAATCCTAACCCCAAGGGTTAGCTAAATTGGTCGAGTTCTCATCATTAAAAACACGTCACTAATGAGAGGTCACGGGGTCAATTCTCCTCAACGTCCTTGGGGTTATGCTCTGTTAATAAGCCAACAGGATGTGATACCTTTCAGTGGATCTCCTTGGATATTTCCTTTAAAAAAAAACAGACTAATAATCTTTATCACTTTTTTTTTTTAATTTCTCTGTAGCATTAACGTGTCCAGTTGAATAACAATAAAAAACTATATACAATCCATCACATTAATGTGTCTAGTTGAACAATAATAAAAAATATATACATTCCTCAACATTTTTAATTAAAAAAATTTATACAAAGATATGATAAAACTTTGTAGCCCCAAGGGATAACTCAGTTGGTCGAGTACTTGTTGCTAAGTACCTTGCTTATCGGGAGGTCAAGGGGTCAAGTCTCCTCAACACCCTTAGGGTTAGGCCTTGCTAGTTTGGCCAGTGGGTAGCCCTTTGGGTTGATCCACCTAGATTTTTGCATGGATGTAGCGACCACTTAGTGTCTGTGAACCACCCTTAAAAAATGATAAAATATTTATATTGTTGTATGTTAAAATCCAAAGTAAAAAAATGTAAAATTGTTATATTATTTATTATGGAACCAAAATACAACACTGTAACATCCATCCATACGTAGCAAAAAAATTAAAATTTTACTATATACACCACCATGTCAAAATTCAATACAATCAGTTATGTACATATATACAATGTTATATAGTTAGAATATCACGGTTCTATCTTACTAAATTGCATTTATGCTCAACAAGGTTTGTTATATTATGGTTATTTATTAACTTATTAGCATAGTCATATTTCTTATTAAAAACGTTTTGCCCCACTCATGGCCTCCAATTGTAGCTAATGAATGATTACCATACAATATTATTAGGCCTCGAGCAAAGGGTAAGGTTTCTAACTTGAGATATAATGTTGTACCTCTTAATGCTACATTCATCTACTTTCAGGTCATATTGATTTCATGCTTTTGGATTATCCATTGAGGGCATGTGGCCTCTAATCAATATGGTGAGGTGGTCTCCTATGAACCCTTGATCATTGAAGCCAAAGATTAGACGGTCTATAGGGCTTGGGTAGGTTATGGGGTGTAACCACCCTCACCCCTTGCTGCACCTGCTTGTCATTCTCACCTTTTGCTCCTCTGGAATCATGCAACGTCTGCACTCAAATCCTAATCCTTTCCCTCGAGACTATGGCCTTATGGTATGAGGTAATGCATGGGCTCTTTTCTAGGTTTAGTTATTGCATGAATTTTACAGTTCCAAACTTACTTTGTTATTACTTTGTTGTTCTAATCCTACTTGCCCCTTTGATGTTTCCCCCTCAGGTCACTTCAATGCTAGGGATTTGTTTTCTCTTGGCAGATATGTGCCAGAATTGGAGCAGGATAAGCTCTTCCTGGGCTTCACACCCCAGGCTAGACAATTATCAATGAGGGTTTCACTTTTAAGAGGGTTTCCAAGAAGGATTTCCTTGTGTCAAGGTCAATAGGAGGTAACATTTTTCATCTGGTTAGGGTTTTATTTTTCTATATTATAAGTATTGCGTTCACTAGCCTTACTAAATTTCTTCTCCACCTCTTGTATGTCAATCACTCATAATTCAAAGACTAATTCATGTAATCTTTGCTTCACCCATTCCTTATCTTCTTTTGTTCGAGTTTTGTTGAATTCAATTGCAAAGGATTTTTGACTAACCAAACTTTTGCATTTGGACAAGTCAATCTAAGAGATATTCCTATAGTATTCGACAAATTGTGGTTTTCCATTTGATACAAATTGGATTAACTTTGTTAGAATTTAAGTTTTTGTGGTCATTTTTTGGAAAAATATGATTCACATTATCCACAGTACTATGTTCATCATGTCGACGTTTCGAATCCTAAAGGGGATCCATCATCTGGACAAAAAATGAATGATAAATTGAGAGAATAATTTTACCAACTAGAACAGATAAATAAATACCTAATGGATGATAAATTAAAGTAGAGGCTGACAAATTCCTTTCTCCAGGTTTCCTAAACTTTTCTCTTACTTGCTACACAAGGTTTCCATGTTACAGGATGAGGCGAGCTGGAATTTATGTAATAGTTATAGGCACACAATGTATTGTCCTTTTTAGCTCTAGCCTCATAGCCATGTCCCATTATCGGGTGTTGTATTTAATTATAACATTTGGGCCTACTATTTTGGCTTCAATACATAATGGTTTTTGTTTCATCTATTGTTTACTTGATATAATGATATATGCCTCTTTTAAATTTCGATGTGAGACTCACACTTGTGTCGATTTAAGGCTTATATTGTGTAAATTATATTTTGGGTTTCCCTTATAAAATATTTACATTGGATAATTTATTTTGTATGTATTATTATCCTATATTTTATGTGTGCATGCCACACCCAATCTTTATAGATTATTTCATTGTTGGTTATGAATTAATGTCTTTGTTGAGATATAAATATTCTTTCACAAGTTTTCATTTTCAAGTTAACTTGTATTGAGGCTAGGTATTTTAAACCAAGATTGTCGGTTGACTGCTGGAAATGGTTGGGTCTTCAGGTTAACCAGGGTCTCAATGAAAAATCCTTACTTATTTTTTCCTAGACCGCATTGGTTAATTACAATTACACATATGTATATTAATATGCCTATTTAGAATAACGAATCCCAATCCAATTAAATATTCCTTGGTGGCTTGTGACTATATCTAACAAGAAAATTATTTTTTTACACATTTTGACTTAACACAAATACCATCTTGCATACTAAGTTCAGTTTGCCCCTTCTCGTTTACCTTAGCTTGTCTTTTATAAATTTACCCTAGCTATGTTGAGACTCGTACTCGGTTATTTTTATACGAGTCATTTCTTAACACGGAGTCTTTAGTTCAGGTAACCTAAACCATTTAAAATAAATTCATAAATTATAACCTAGGTGGTTCATACACTAGGATTTCTTGTTAATACATCAAGGAACATATATAGAAATTCTATTGTTTGTATATGGGATTTTTTTCAGTGATATCAAAACCGAAAAATAGTTATGGTGTTTTTCTTTAAGTTTTATGTTCCCTTAATGATTCCATTGAGTTCAAAATTGCACCGCCAGTTTCTAGATTTAATCTGGCTCGGCCAGGGGTGCTAACTTGAACCCGTAAATAATTCTTTATCAATGCTCTTATTCTTTCATTTACTAATGGGGCTCCAGATCATCATGATTTTTCCTTCGACACCACACAAGTTTCTTACTGCTCCAGAGTCTGTAAGCTTAGTTTAATATTTTTCATAGATAGATATATAAAGACTAAAAATCTCCTATCTAAACTAATGTTACCCATATCTTTCATTACACCCCTTTAA
>APFE030598302.1:0-22987 GCA_000404065.3 Pinus taeda
TGCAACACCATTCCCTGTTGCTGCAACACCACCCCTGTTGTTGCAACACCATCCCCTGTTGCTGCAATATCATTCCCGTTGCTGCAACACCATTTCCCGTTGATGCAGCATCATTCCCTGTTGCTGCAACACCATCCCCTGTTGCTGCAATATCATTCCCGTTGCTGTAACACCATTTCCCGTTGATGCAGCATCATTCCCTGTTGCTGCAACAACACCCCTGTTGCTACAACACCATCCCCTGTTGCTGCAATATCATTCCCGTTGCTGCAACACCACTTCCCGTTCCCCTGACATAGTTCCCTGTGGCTGCAAAACCAATCTCGGTGCCACGACAGTGCTTACTGATCCGAAATATCCTTTCCACACGAAAAACATCACCTTTCGTGATGATTACAGAACCTCACCGTCACTCCCCCGTCATTATCATATTCCCGTGCTTTCAAGATCCGCGATAATGATTATAATTTGACAGCAAACGAGAAAAGACTTTGTGACGCAACGATCCAAAAAGGTAAAAGGACAAAGGTACGCACGTTTATGAATAAGCATTAAATAATAGATAAGCGGAAAAAGGTGATAGGTACATCAAATGATTACATTCCCCAATCATATCACTCACACGTAGGAAAAAGGGCAAGGGGGGGATACCAAAGCAATTTCATAATGATTAACCACACCAACCACCGCCACCCTTAATTCTCCCGGTTGTATGTAAAAACTACAGCATGTTACCAATCGTGATGTATACTCTGAGTTAAAATCAGTAGCTCGGCCCCGAACTCTGAAGATTTACTGAAACAATAAACCATGGGAGGATCCCTTATCACTCATGAACCAGGCACGACAGCAGTTCTGGAGCTCTTCCCGGAAATTTACCAAATTTTCCTGCAAGCCGGGTGGATAGAATATTTCAGGAGACTCCTGGACTTTGACGAGCAGCAAGTCCTGGAATTCACATGTAATTTGACAGAAGGATTCTCTGTTGTTCAGGGAATTCAAGTACCGGTTACAGAAGAATTCATAGCTGAAGTCACCGGACTTCCAACCACTGGTACAAGATGGTTCAGCAGGAAACATTTGATTCTGAACGCGCAGCAAGACTTTCTCCGTCCGGGCAAGGAAGTAGAAACCAAGGGCAGAGGTGTAGCATTGCAGTCGCTACCTCAACCATGGCCAAGAGTCGCCAAATTCGTCAAGCAGTATCTAACATGCGAAGGTCGTTACTAGGTAATCTACCAGCACGACTTCGTTCTGTTAAATCACTTAAGAAATGGTCAATTAGTAAATATGCCATATTATTTGCTGGGTTGTCTTAAAAATATGGCACGATATGCTATGAAAGCGAAGAATCCAGCCCTCTCCCTAAAACACCATCGCCTAGTCCAACTGTTGATTAACAGGGCTCTCCCTTTGAACATCCCTCCACCCCCCATTAATCCCCATCCGAGGGAAAGAAGTCCACAGCCTGTGCAGGGCAGTCCTCATCAAGAAGAGGAAACTCCTCGTCAAGCTGAGGATATACCTCAGCAAGACCAGGAGCCTCCTCAACAAACGGACGACACCCCTAAACAAACCCCTTCGCAAAACCCTCAGCGGACAGAACATACCCCCGAACAATCCCAGCAAATACCTCTGCATGTTACAGGAAATGAACAAGAAGCAACTGTGTCACCCAAAAGAATCAATTCTCCCGCCCCCATACTCAGTATCTCCACTGATGATTCTGAAGATAATATCCCAATTATGCAGCTTAAATGAAAGATGCAGCAGCCAAAGAAAACTCCAGTAAAAAGAAAAAGAACGAGGGTTCCAACCAAAGCACCCACCACCCCGACTACTGTTTCAGTCACAAGACCCAGCAGGAAGAGGAAAACACCTCAATTCTCTGCCTTTCTACCAAAACGAAAGACGACAGTAGTAGGATCCCCTGAGCCCTCCAGCCCACCATCCATTGTTTTAAAACCCCGTACTCCGACCACTTCCCGAAACCCTTCTCCCTCACCCATGGAGGCTGAGATCCAGAGCATTCATAGCTTCGTGGCCTCATATCTTAAGACAGCTGTAACACAAGAACCAGCTGCCGACACCCACAATGATAGTGAGCAAGTGGCTGCAACACAAGAACCAGCCACTACCCCAGGTGCCACACAAGAACCACCTGTGGGAAATATTGACCAAATTGATGTAGCAGAATCTCGGCCTCCACTCAAATCTACTATCTCACAGGATCAGCCTACGATACCTGCCCTACAAGAAGAAATTGAGTTTCTGAAAGCTCAGATTCAGGATTACCAGGAAGAGATAATAAGAATCAAGGAAGCTTATGAAGCAGAATTCAGTCTGCACATTTTAGCAAGAGCAGCCTCGGCAGCGGAGAAAAGCAAAGATACCGAATATCTGTGTACAAGTTGTGGCGAGATATATGCTCAGGCAGGGTATAGATTAGTGAAGGAATCAACAGACGAAGTCCTCGAGGCTGAAAATAAAACAAAGAAAGTTGATGATGCTGAAGAAGAAGAAAAACCTGTTGCTACACAAGAACCAACAGGATCTGGAGAAAAAGTGCAGTCAGAAAGCCCTGAGAATGTGCAGATGGACGAACCTGTTTCAGAAGAAGTGCAGAATGAGAACCTTGTTGTTACACAAGAACCAACAAGAGTTTCACAGGAGGTGCAGGAAGAAGAACCAGCTTCAGAGGAAATGCAGAAAGAGTATCCTGTTGTTACACAAGAACCAACAGGATCCTTAGAAGAAATGCAGTCGGTGAGACCCGTTAACACACAAGAACCAACAGGTCATCTAGAAAACATGCAAGACCAAGAACAGGAACTTACTGCTACACAAGAACCAGTAAGTCCACCTGAAGTTGTGCAAGATCAAGAACTTACTGCTACACAAGAACCAGTAAGTTCCTCAGAGGCTGCACAAGAGCAAACAAAGGAGCTTCCCGATGCTATGCAGGACAAAAAGGAAGAAGATGCAGATTCACCCCGGCCTACCCAGACTATTATGGAGGAAGATGCAGATGCACCCCAGCCTACCCAGACTATTATGGAGGAAGATGCAGATTCACCCCGGCCTACCCAGACAACTATGAAAGAAAAGCAAATAGTCTCAAAAGAGAACAAGGAAGAAGCTTTGGTGGAAGGTGAAGAAAAAGATGCTGGATTATTCCAGCCGACCTCAACAGAACAGACAATTTCAGTTGATGCCTACATGCAAACAGAGCCCCCTACTATTAAAGATGCAGGGGTAGAAACATAAAGTTTTCTGGAACTGAAACGCATATGGTGGAGAGAATATCATCATTCTCAAGGGAAAGCATTTGAACAATAGAAAGGGACCTGGTTTGATCATGCCTATAAGAACTGGAAAGCACTGGAACAGTGCAGGGCACAGTATAAAGAAATTAAGGAACTAAAACACAGGATGTCCCTGATGTTTGAGCTGTGCCAAAGGATGCTCGCAGCAAGGAAACCCTCCTTCAACTATGCCACATTCTTAAGGGAAAGGCTTGCATTTATTCAGTTGAAGGCTATTAAGGAGGGGAGGCCTTATCAAGTGGTCACAGCAGATCAGTTTATGACAACTTTTGCAGGAGCACCCAAAAGTGACCAAAACCTGCTATGTGAATTATACCTCCACAATGAGGCGGTGTCTGAAGAAAGAAACATTAATATGACACCTGTAGTAGGTGATACACAATTGAGAGCTTTCATTTCCTTTCTGGCAAACCAGCTCACCTGGAAAAATGCCTATATCTCAGGCCTCCAGAACGAACAAAATTGCCTCTTGTGGATTCGAGCTGAACCTCAGAACCCTGCCACTTTCATTTCGCAGCATTTAAAAATGATAGGCAATGACGAGATGAAGGATCATGTTATGAAACTGCGAACAAAGGTCCTAACAGACTGTCAGCAGTATATAAAAACCAAAGCATCATTGGCTGTGGAAGCAAATAAACTATTTTGGGATAACTGCCCCGCAGAAAGGAGAGAATATCACCCGTATAACCCATCAAATCTGCAAGTAGCATTATCAAGGGTACCTCAGTATGTTGAAAGCATGAAATTTTGTGCAGAGAAATGGATAGGCTACAGATTTAAGTTCCCACTTTTATGGTTGCCAGGTGATCAGTATAAGGGGAAGTTTGAACTTTCTAACAGAGAAGAGGCAACAATATGGAAACAGATGCGAACTGTTTGTGGTTTCAGAGAAAGGTTCGATGATACTCCCTTCAGCTATTGTCTTAGTAATCTTCATTGTTCGTCCCAGTTTTCCGACTCAGACTCAGATTAGACATTGCATGGGGACATGCAATCTCTTCAGTTGGGGGGGATGTTGGGACTCACAATTGACCAATTTTTGACCTTATCTTTTGCCGTATAATTACCCTTTTCACAGTCATAAGCAAAAACTTTTATTTCATAATGACATATTAACCCCAAGGTATGAAGTAACCTTCTGCAAGTCTAAGTTTAATTGTTTATTTCATATTCGTAAATATCTTTATACTTATCCTTGGAAACGCTGACTAAAATTGTCAAATAACTGTCATAAGCTTGCAGGATTTATAATGAATGGTTGCTGCAACATGAAAAATAGCAACTACGCAGTTGCTGCAACACCAGAAACAGCAACTGCGCAGTTGCTGCAACACCAGCAACAGTAATTACCTAAAGCGAGCTATTTTGTAACGGCCACGAACAACAGATGGCAGCTATCTAGGGAATGGTAACGTGGCATAATCAAGCGGAAGTCTAGAGAAGAAGCATACAGTCAGCATGAACATCATGGGGAAATGGCGAAGGAATATGACAATCCCGAGAAGACAATCAGTTATCCGCCGTGTAACAGCTAAAGCTCCAGAAAAAGATGCATTATCATATTGTTGTAACATCATTCTGAATTGCTTATTTTTGACACAACGGATTAACCGAATAGGCTGTAACATTCTATTGTAATAGATGTCTCCTCTATAAAGAGGAGACATCTACATGAAACGGGATGTCAAATGGTCGGTCTGTAACTAAGATTCTGAGAACATCAGCAAGTCTGAGTTCTATTGTATTTAATCTTTTTGGTAGATGAATATACAACTGTTTTGAGCACTTAATTCCGTCTTCGTCTTCTCGGGGGATCTTGTGAGAAGGACTGGGCCCACCTTCCTCACAAGATTCACCCATTTACTTTCCTGTCGATTGTGTAAGCATGCAGTAAGTTCTTTTCGGTACTCTGTGTGGATTTGACAGCATTACCTCTGGTTTTCTTTACTTTACTAGTACTCTGTTTCATTGCTCTTTGAGTTGTTTCTCACCGGTGAATGAGAGTGTTGTGTGCATCAGTAATTCTGATTACAGGGGCAGGTGCTGAATGTCCCCATCTGGAGGATAGGGTCCTGATCCTCTGCCAACAGAGCATCGTTTATTTTGCTTTTCAGATTTGTAATTTTAATCAATTGCTTTCACTTTAACCAGTCCTGTAATGACATAGCGTAAGAATTACGTATACTACAGCTTTCAATGCTTTTATACTTTAAGTACATACAGTACGCAGTGCCTTTGAAATAAAAGGACTTTCCCTAGTCGATAATTAATGTGGTACTTGAATGTTTAATTTATAAACAATTCAACTAGCCAACAGTAACTTTTCAAACTCCTTGCATGCAACCTTTCAAATTCCCTACACGAAACTCTTCAAATTATTTGCATGAGGCATAGATCAGCTACATCCATATTATCATACTACAATACTATCCCATCCAAAAAATAACATTTTCTTCGAACAATTACTATATTTTTACATTTTCTTCAAACAACTACTATACTATTACATTTGCATGTAAGCATTTCTTCAAACACTTTACATGCAAACTAATATAGCAAAGTATTTGCATACAAGTAAGCATATATAAGATACAACAATTCTATTACACATTGATACTATCTCCAACCACAAAAAACATCCTCATTGGATCATTTTATCAAACAATTTGTATGCAATTAATCATTGAACCATTTAAGCATTTCATCAAACACTTTGCATGAAAAATAATATAGCGAATGATTCAATGCATATATCCTAACTGTAGTAATAAATGTTATGGAAATAGAAGCATATGATCAGTGGTATTTTCCCTCACTATGGTTCAAGTTTCAACTTCTGATATTTCATAAATGAAAAGTTATAACAAAAATACCAACACAATCATATTTGGTGCACAATTCTAGGAGTACCCAGAAAGCTTGACTTCCACTGGTCATATCTCCTAAAATATAGAAAATAAGTGTTTGACATTTTAATCACAATATTACTGGGATTTCCCCTCACTGTGGAAAACATTTCAGCTCCTGAGAGTGCCCAAATGAAAAGTTATAAAAACAATGTCAGCGTGACCTGTTTGAGGCCTGATTTTAGGAGCATTCGGAAGGCTCGAATCCCTCTACTCATATCTCCTAAACTATTGTGACCCAGTATCTAAAATCTTTACCAAATAATTAGTAGTATGTCCCCTCAACACGGACAACTTTTTAGCTTCTAAAATTCTACAGAAGATGAGTTATTACAGAAATTCCAACATGACCTGTTTAAAGGTGCATTCAGTAAGGTCATCTTCCTTAGATCATAATTCCTAAATTATTGTGAACCAATATCTGAAATGTTTACCACATAATAAGTGGATTTACCTTCAATATGGACAAATTTTCAACATCTAATATGAAACATAAGAAAAATAGGAACATAAATACAATAAACATATTAGCCATCGAAATCCATATATACATTAATACATTTGCACATGAAAATCAAGGGAATGACCTTTTCATTAATAAAGCAACAAACCAACTAGTGATGGGACTACCACATTCCACCTGACCATAGATTTCTTGAGACAAGTTTCTCTTCAGCCAATCACCCTTGTTCCATATTCCAAGCATGAATGTGGGACTCATAGAACACATCAAAAAACACCAATCCATGTGGATGCCAACGGAGTTCTTCGCCTACACTGTAAGGAATTTGAGTGCCTCCTAGTCTCTTAGGCTTTACCGTGCATCTGTAGTTTGATCCGTGGATCACTAGGCCCTACACTTAGACATACTCTCTAGGCTTTATTCTGCATTCCATTCCAGAATCACTAGGCTCAATGTAGAGAAAATCCACCACTTGGCTTTACCGTATATCCCGCCATTTATGACAAGGATTCCCAGGCCCACCAAGGCACACAATCTAGCTTTACCAAAACCCATAGTGAGGTTCATGGGTTACTAGGCTAGTGGCTTTGTGCATCCTCAGTCCGGTTCAGGTACCATTACCACCATGTGTTTGTCAATTTGGAGATACACCCCATTGAGCTTTGAATCCAATCCGGCCATCCCCCACAAAATGCATGAGAGAACCCATCTCATCAAAGCTATTAGGAAATGACAAGGCTAGGCTAAAAATACTATCACACCTGGCAAGACCCATGCCATGGTAGAAAAGAAACACATGCAATCCCATGCATGCCAAATCTAGCAAGGAAAATACACATGCAAGTTGATACTTGCAATGAAGCCTGTTCTAGCTTCTTGATCCTGCCTTTCCCTGCTTGATATTTGCTTCCTCTTTCCTTCTTTTCCTTTCTTTATCTAATGCCAAAGTGCTCCAAGAAAACTCTAAGTACCCAAGAGTATGAGAAAGAGAGAGAGTGAGAATAATGAGAGAGCTCCAAAGCTAAACTGACCAAGCCTTGCCCATTAATCCTCATAAGTCTTTTTTATTATTGAGGCCTTTATTTTCTTCATTTTCCACTATTTTCCTTCAATTTCCTCCTCACATGCACATGTGACCCTTCACATTCCTTTTCTCCTAATTTCCATTATTTTCATAAAAAAATGTGCCAAAATACTTTTTTTCCTCTTTAATTCCTTAGTCATTGCCTTTGCCAATTTCCTTAGCCATAAAAAACCAAATGAACACCCCCTAGAATGCCTTGTACACCATCCAACTTGGAGTACGTGTCCCACTATCCATAGTATTTTTACATGGAATTTTCACCAGGGTTGTTACAAAATCACTACAAATTCATAGTGGCAATATCTAGTCCTAAAGGTAGTTTTGTGAATGTCTTCATCTTTATCTTGACTTTATGGTATCCAAACTTCAAATCTATTTTGGAAAACACCATAGCCCTTCTAGTGGGTATTTATTCTTTACTATAACCTTCTTTAGTTGTCAATAATATATACACAACGACAACATGCCATCCTTATTTTTATCAAACAACACTAGGTCCCCCCAGGGTGATAGGTTGGTCCAAATGTATCCTTTGTCTAACATCTCCTTCAACTCTATCTACAATTCCATGAGTTTAGGCATACTCATGTGACATGGACACTTTTTGATTGGCACTATTCTTTGAATTAATTAAATAGTAAATTCAATATCTCTTCTAGGTATTAGCCTGGGCAATTATTTTGGGAACACATCATTGAATTGTTTTAACACTAGGTGGCTTTCAAATGGATCCATGCTTCCTTCCAATTCACTAGCCACAAGTATAACATACAACACACAACCCTTTCTACTGCATCGCTTATTTAAGAAAAATTATCTTCCGAAGCATGACCAGCCTTTTTAACCCCTACAACATTATCTTTTCACCAACATCGCTGAGGAATTCCAGTGCTTTGTTGTAACAATCAATATTGGTTTTTTGTGCTACGAGCCAGTCCATGCTAATTAAAACATCGTAATATCCCAATGGTAATACATTTGGATTTTTCATGGTGGTCATACAACCAATATTCACCAGGCATGACTACATTATGTATGTCACTCACCTTTTTGTTCCCCTAACCAGTTCAATCAACCATGATTCTATACGAACCTTCTTTGGAAATTTACATTTATCTACAATCTTTGGGATGATATAATTGAAATTAGAACCCAAACCAATTAAAATTGAAATATCTTGGTTGATTACCATACCTTCCATTTGGATTATTGCATCTTGCTACTTTTCCCACCTATTATCTAGTGCAACATAATTTTGAGGAATGTTCTAGGACATAACTTTATGCTGGTCTTCTATCGCTAAGGAAAGTTCCTTCGCAAATTTTTCTCCACAAGTCCAACATTGTACATGCACTTTCCTAGACCCTTCTTCTTCTTCTTTTTGTGATTTTTGAGGTCCATTCCCACTTATTATAATGGAGTTTTGTTGATATTCATTCCTGGAAGAAGTAGTGAATTCCCATTTCTCCCTTGTTTCTTATAGGTTGAGGACTTAGGCCCTTTTCCTTTGAATTTGATATATTCTTTCTTCTCCCAATCTATTCAAACTTTAGTCCTGTGTTTGGATTTTTAATAGAAATACTTCATCTTTTGAATGTCACCCTCTAGGTTTTTTCTTCATAAAAATCTAGTATGTCTGAGTAAGCGTGTGGTAATCCATTGAGATATCTTTGGATATTTGTCTTCTCATCCTTATGTTGGCATTATGACAAATGTATTGTCCTTGATGGTAACCTACCTAATAAATATGTCAACATGATGGTAGCAGGATGAGTATTCAGGCCAATACAAATGTGACAAAAAAATTGATAAAGGAATATCAATTCAGAGACAGAGGAATGATAAATATGAAGTTTGAGGAAGTATACACAAGTTGTGTGAAGAAAATCCGTGTACATAAGCATGTTTGGTGAATAAAAGTCACATACAATTTCTGCACCATGGTATTCTCAATACTAGGGGTCTTTACCATGGTATTGGCCCATAATAATGAGCACGAAAATAAATATTTGATCCTGTCAAAGAATACAATCAACATAACTACAGAATTGGCCTAAGGTATTGGCTAAGGCCTAGGCTATATAAGGAGATGGAGATCAAAGTGCTAAGTGTGAATGATATGGGTTATTGATGAATTGTTTGATCTAAAATAACTGTGCACCCCGGAGTGTGATGATGGATCAATTATTATATAGATGAAATGAATGCACATTGAATATTCTACTTCTGGGATTGATAGATATGTGATGACGATGCTATGGTGTATGTCTTTTACAGTGTATGTTAAGATTTGGATTTGATTTATGTTTTGTTGTGAAATGAACGTATGATTCAATTGTTATAGATTGGTACACAATTTTCCTTCAGAAAGATTGCGTACATACGTGGATCTACTTCTAAGTAGATGCATATCGATTTTTCAGTATGGATAGATTTGTACGTGGGTATGCCTCTTGAAAGGCATGCATATATGCGAAAGTTTTTTATAAGCATCACATACATATGCTAGGGTTTTGTTGAATATGATGTCTCGTTAGTCTTGTTATGTTTACTATTGTCTGTTGATGAAGTCTTTCATGATGATCTATGTTTGAAAGTGTTGGTTCAGGTTGAACTAATTATGTTATGAAATGTTGAATAGTAATGATGTTTCTATGAGATTATTTGTATTTGGTTCAGAGATATGTGACAAGGTCAATATGTGTTTCAATCATTGATTTCAGTAATACAATGATTTAGTTTCAGGGTTCAGTGGGTTGAGATCTATATGTTAGTTATCTGAAGAGAAAGCACATATATATGCAGGTATGTCTCATAATAGTAGTGTATATATTTTGACATAAGATGAACCAAGGTTTATAGTGACAGGATCTAGTTTCTATGATGAACAATAAGTGATCTGACATTCTAATGAAAAGCATATAGTGAATTTAGATGATCTTGCTACTTTGATTGTTTGAGATTCGGTAATTGGTTTATCTAATGATTTGGTGATTAATTTGGTTAAGTGATTTGATACAATGATTGGTTTCAATTTTATATTTGATATTGGGCTTAAATGATGATAGTGTGTCTAGTTTGAAAATTTAATGAAACATGGCCTACAAAATTGATGTTTTCATTTAGGTGGATCCAATATGAAAATTATGAAATGTGGTACACATAGGTCTTGATGGTTGGATCCTTCAGTGAGGAAGTTGAAGCTTTCATCTAGTGGTAGCTAGTAAATTTGATCAGGCAGTAGGAGCTCTTTTTCAGTGGGTGTCAATAAATGAGGGAGGGGCTTGGAGTTCCCTTCCAGTGGATGCTGGAAAACAAGAGAAGGTTGTAGCCTTCTGAAGGCGGGTGACCGCATGCTGGTATGTGACTGTGTTCTGGTATGAGTATGCAGTAGTACAATATTGTAAGAAGTTTTTCATTATAATAAAATATGAAGACATATGTTGGGCACAGGATCCTCCAAGGGCTGTTTTAGGGCTTAGAGACAAGATTTTGGTCTAATTTTGTAATTCCAATGTAAATACTCTGCATTTTGTGGACGTGGAGCGCGTAGTTGTAAAAGAGACATAGGGTTATCTGCCCTTATTTTGATAATGTGATGTCAGATGTAGAAGATCTACCCATGGTCTGTGGACCATGGAATTGTATAAATAGAGAGAATCTCTAAGTAGTTAGGGCATATAATAATCTAATATGAAGAACATATGATGTACGTGAGATAGCTCTGACGTGTAAAGTCTAGTTTTGGGTCATAGAGTAGGAATAGGCTCTACAGCTGAGTGTGTAGAGGCCTAGTAGTCTGTAGCTGAGTGCGCGGACCCCTGCAGCTAAGTGCACAGGGCGAGTCGAGTCTGTAACTATCTGAAAGTATTAATAAAGAGAAGTTTCTATCAATTCTACATCTTTATTTCCTGTTTTTTGCATTTGTTATATTGGGTATGAATTTCACTTTTAATTCTTATATGATGCACAAATGTGTATAACTGTATTGGCTAAGGGAACACAAGTTATAATATCTTCTTACATGAATATAATCAATATCGGTTAATAAGATAAGTAAGATACTTAGCCTAGCTGGGGAAATAGCACAGTTCATTGCCATAGTAGGGTGAAAGCATCTCAGCCCCTAGTTAGGGCCGCGCGAAGAGTGATTGTAACAAATCGCAAAGGTACTGAAGGTTAGAATAGAGCACAAAGAAACCTACGTGAAGGTCGGCATAGTTGGAATAAATTGACATCACATCCATCTCAAGGGTGCAAAAACTTGGTTCCAACATCCCCCCATACTGCTTTAGGGGAGACTTGAGCGCGCGCTCCACGAGCTGATGCCGAAAGGGCCAATAGTGTAGGTATTTGTTTGGCTAAATAACTATGAACCTGGGTCAAGCCCCCATAAGCCAACAAATGGTTCCATTGCCAAGACTAAAATCTTCATAAGAGATGTGTGATGTTGTATCATTGGAATCCAAATAAGAGAGAAGTTGAAGGCTGGTTGGACAAAAGAATTCATGAGTTCGCGGCACATGACAAAAAAAACCTACAACTGTCAAAAGAAGAGTGGCTAGACAACTACTTGGACACAAAGATCCATGAAATATTTTTTGTGTCCTTCCCTACTAAGTTATACGAGTGGATTGCAAAGCTAGCAAATAGCCAAGGAAGGTGGAAACTTGATGGTCCTATTGTGTGGACCCCAGAGCTAGTGCGAAGGTTGGAAGCATCAAAGGATAAGATCGTGCATCCCGTCAATCATTGGATAGATCAGATTATAGGAGGATTCATTACTAAGTTTGTGGTTGACACCTTAGTTACCTACAACGACATAGAGTGATGCTTTCTCAAATGACCACAAGGTAAGTACGTAAAGTATTTTAATACTTGGATTAAAATGCTATTGTGCAAAAAGCAGGCTATGCAGTTACCTTGATGTTCGGAGCTACGCGAAGCAGAAAGGTTTACAGGAATGAAGGAAATAAGGGTCCATATAATAACCCCTTTACTTCATCTCCACGAGGAGATGAGGAAGAGATAACGAACGTCTCTCCGCGAAGTGTTATTCAGCTGATAAGACAAAGAATTTCACGAATACCACCTCCACCCACACCATCATCAGCTTCACCACCATCACCTCTATCTTCACCCATACCAACTCCACCACCACTGCGATTCAGTATGGCAAACATTGTAAAGTTGCCTATGTTCAAAGGCTTGGGAAATGAGGATCTGGACCAATTCTGGTTCATTGTAAGGGATGTATGGGAAGCGCAAGGTGTCATAGATGACCATATAAAGAAAGCAACGCTGGTTAGCACCCTACAGGATCGTGCGCTAACCTGGTATATTAAGTACTCCAATGATAACCAAAATGTGAGAGTCGCAGATATCTAAATAACGTTAATAGAGAATTGAGAAGGCCGAAATCTGAAGCGTAGTCAATCATTGGATTTAAAGAGATCGCGATGCTACCAAGTGAGACTCCTTGGGAACTAGATCATAGGTTGAAATGTATGATACACGAAGCCAATATGGATGTAACAGATGGACAAAATCGCGAGTGGTTTGTAGCTTTGCTACTACCACATTTAAGGAGTGCACTATAAAAGTAGAAGATAACAGTTGAGGCAAAGGCCTTAGAGATTGCTATGAGGCTTCATGAGACCCTGATGCAAGATCCTAACCTAGGAGTTTAGTAGATCCATGCGCAGCTGAAAAATTTGTGCCTTGAGAGGCATAGTCTAAAACAGAATAGGACGGTTCGACTAGAAGTGCGCAAAGAAGTGTGGTGTGTGAAATGCAAGAGTCAGGGTCATGACAAAGACCATTGGATGGTCTTTATGAATTACCTCGCAGGAGGAGGACTGATGCCTTTAAGGCTGGAAGCTCAAGAAGGACCTAGCGAAGTGCCTACTTTGTGGTGCGCTATCTGTCAAATAGTAGGAAAACATGCCATAGACAACTGCCACTTGTTACAAAAGTATACACAAAATTCACAACAATTGTTCTACAACTTTTGTAGGTTAGTGGGATGTGATGAGAATAATTCCAAAAGCTATGAATTGATGATGGATAAAACTCCTGCTTATAGAGTTCGGGCCAAAATGTGGCCCCTTGACCAGAATGTAGGGATGGCGCGAAGAGGATTTCAAGGGTGTGGATGAGGCTGAGGCTAAGGAGGACCTGGTAGAGGTCACAGACAATTGATTTGCTACAATTGCGGAGGGAAAGGACATTATGCCCGTGATTGCATGAATCCAACGCACCCGTTGTGCAAGTATGACACACTATTTGATCATGAGACAAAGGATTGTTTTATCTTAATAACTAGGATACCTGACAAAGGAGCATTACCACCTCCCTCGACTTAGAACCTATAGATGATGAGGTTTGAGCCACGCGAGGAAGACCTAAATGTAAACATTGTGCTCCGAAGTGGAATTGGGACAGGAGAGGGTAAAGAAAAATAGTTAGAAGATAGTAGTTGGGTTTGCAAAGCTCTGACAAAAGAAACTGAGTTTGATTTGGAGCAGGCTTGTGAAACCTTCAGGGAAGCTAAGAAGAGCTTCAATGATGCCTCCACTTTAGGAAGAAAAGATAAACTAAAGCCAGAAATGGACCCATTTATGCTCACAACATTCTTGGAAATTTGTATGATGTTATTACGTGATAGTAAAGCTGTGAAAGGGTTACAGGAACTCATCAAAAGATGCACTAGGACTGCGCCAAGAGAACCGCACATAGTCTAGAAGATTGGAAATCATAAAATGAGGACAGGATGAGAAATGAGACTAACTGCGCAAATCAGAGAATATGAGATGGATCAAGTCATTCTTGATTTGGGATCAAATGCAAATGTTCTGCGGAAATAGACATGGGAATGAATGGGGATACCTATGCTGCAATGGTCTCCAGTTTAGCTAAGGATGGTGAACTAGCAGAAAATAATACCAATGGGGCGATTGTACGGAACAATTGTGGATATTGAGGGAGCGAGCATGCTGGCAGATTTAGAAGTAATAGAGATTGTTGATGAAAACAATCCCTACCCCACGCTCTTAGGAATTGACTGGGCCACTAAAATGAACAAGGTAATTAATATGAAGAAGAAGAAAGTGATCTTTGAGAAGAAGTCACTGCGCATAATTATACCCCTGGACCCTACTGAAGGATCGCGCTACATGGAACTGGTTGGTGACTATGAGAGCGATGATGATTTTGATTGCATCTATAAGATAACAGTGTGAGACCAAGACTGGTGAATCCCGCCATGGATGGATGGATTACATGGGAGTGCGAGAGATCCTACACTTCAAATTCTGATGAAGAAATAGAACAATGACAGAATCGGTTACACAAAGTAACTATGCTAAATTGCAATATGACGACTAGGTGGCTGCACTACGTGTCAATAGAAGTAAGAGATCTGTCTACTTATGATGGTCTAAATGAGGTAGATATCTTCTTGGATGCATTTGAAAGGGATGTGTTGGAAAAGCAATGCTTCCAGGCCTTGGACTGGGTATTGTGTTCTATGCCCATGAGATGGTGGGGTACGCACAAGGGAGGCTTTGACGATTGGTGTGAATCTAGGAGAATGATGCACACATGATTTGGGAAGCCTAAGATGTGACTGACAGATAAGTATGATGGACAGGACGACCTATGCATACATTTGGCTAGGTGGACGTAGGCCTATGGAGAAGAGCCCCAATCAAGGCAGATGCACATGTACTCCATGCTAAAATACGTGGTCAATAAGCATGTGTTGGGGGAGGTGACCTTGCAGATGGCTCCTAATGTTAGGAAGACATTATGGAGGAAGAACAATTGCGCAGAATATTCTACGTGCAGAGGTGTTCAACAAAGTACTGGAAACCACGCTGACCAAGGTATGCAATGTGCAACAAAGTGATTGGGACTTGCACATACTTGTAGTGTTATGGGCTTATCAAATGACATGCAAGAAATTGATGGGACATACACCTTTTAGGCTTGTCTATGGAGTGGAAGTCGTAATGCCTATGGAATACATTGTGCCTAGTCTACACATAGTAGTGCTCATAGGTATGATGGATCATGAAGCTCTGGAGAAGAGGCTCGAGTTGTTGGATGAGCTCGAAGAAGAGAGATTTTTGATTGGATTTCACTAGCAGGTCCAGAAGCAACGTGAAAAGGCATGACACGATCAACATATTACGTTGCACACCTTTAAGGTGAATGATTTGGTGATGTTGTATGATAGTAAGTTTTGATAAATTTCCAGGGAAGCTCAAAATGCATTGGCTAGGGCTGTATGTTACTAAGGAGATTACCGACGTAGGCGCGGTCTAGCTGGTTAAGTTAAATGGAGAACCCTTCCCAGGAAAAGTGAATGGCAGTCGTTTGAAGCCATACACAGGTGGCCCAACCATATGACTAGCTGATAGAAGCACAATCTTAGCACTCCAGGCAGCTGAAAGGAGGAGCAGGACTATAAAATACTCTGCCCGGGAACTGCGCAATGTCAGGATTACACGCAGTAGCGAAGTGTCACAGGGTCTGGAACAATGCGAGGGTAGTTGCAATGGCATGCGGGGCGGCCAGAAAGTGACCGTTAAAGTCACTATTCATGATGTTATGCTTGGTTTGAGGCCAAATGAAGCAAGCGATAGGCATTTAAGGCGAAATTTATGGGCTAGATTCTTGAAAATATGTTGCTAATCTAGCATTAATGGACTGAATGTGGGGGGAATGGTCGAATACAAATTCAAAAGGAACTATAAATGACAACTGGTTGTTCAGCAAACAACACTTGGCAATTTGAGAACTGAGTTGTTGCGTGCTCCGATATTCATGAACCAAGACTTATTCGATATTCTGAAAGCGAATTCATCGGTTGAACAATTACCAGAGACACTGAGAGACCCGTGGAATCACACGATGGCAGCACCCGAGACCTAAGAAGGATAAGCAAGCCATAATACTAGTGGGCGTTTCGCCTAAAAATCTGCTGAGGGCCAAGCTCACAATGGAAAAAAAGGGAAAGGCCATTAATTTGGAGGCCAATGAGGAGGAAGAGTTTGAAGAAAGCCTGGTGGAGGAGGAGGATGTAGAGATGGAGGTCGAAACCCAGGGTGTGGACCCTCTCACCAGGTTACCTACATATGTTCCTCTACGAAAGGGTAAAGTCAAGGTGCCCAAGGATACAGATGAGAGAAAGAGCTCTCTACAAACTCTGCTACTCCTAGATGATATTATTTTTGAAGGAGCACACTTTGGATGGGTCCCCACATTAAAATTTGAAGATTGGGACCTCGTAGACCATGAGAAGTTCCCACATTTATCAACTGCACAGCTAATGTGTGACAAGACAGAAGCACCGACTAGAACGATAGAGCTGGATCCATGCAAATGGCTCAGAGGAGTTGAGAAAGCAGGGTTGCTAAACCTTCTCTGGGTGCCACATTACCATCGTGCCCCAGTGACCATTTTCGTGATCAGGTTGCTACTCTGCTTGGTGCATGATGGGTTCTTGTTGCTGGAGGAGCCCATCCCTATCATAGATCATCTAATTCACAGATCACACAACTACCTTGCACAGGGGAGGACTTAGCAAACATTTTAGAGGCAAAAAGTGATGAATTGGCCATCATTGAGGCCATGAAAAAGAAATTTAAGCTGGAGAAGAAGAAGCGAGGGTATGCCATATCTAGCATCAACAACCCTATAGTTAAGGACATGACATAGATATTGGTAGGAAAAGTGATGCGGAAGCGCCACACGGATGAGGTTCTTGTGTCAGTGGTTGCATTAGCAACCCAATGCCCAGAAGGGGTCCAGTTCAACTCGACAAACTATCTATGCAGTGAGTTCCTTGCAAACTGCCGTGAGGCATAGGAGCACGGAAAAACATTCCATTACGCATGGCTTCTATTATCGATAGTACTGGTGGCATGGGAGTTGCCTGAATATAGCTAGTTCTCATCTATCACCCAGGACCTTCCAGAGGCAGTAAAGTATGCTTTGTTGTGGGAAACTAGGGACACACAGAGGATAAGGGAGAGCAAGATGTTTTGGGTGCTCATGGAGATGAACGTCAGGATGGGGATCGATCGCAAGATGCAGTTATCGCCCATTGTCTACAACAGTCTTCAGATATTTGCGGAGTTTAAAGCAGATTTCCACCATCATTAGGGTGCAGAAGGACTCGATGAAGACGCCACATGAGTTACCATAGTTGGTGACCGATGATGTAATCTTTGCGGTCCCTAAGTCTTGGCAGCCGGAGTGGCGCAATTCATTTAGATCCGTGGTGTAAGAAGAGAAGTCCGCCGCACAGCGGAAGAAGGAAGAGACCAAACTGCGGATAACACAACTGGTGAAAAAGCTCAGGAAAGAAAAAGAAGTGGCTAAGGCCTAGGCGGCACGTGAGGCTTTGCAGTTGGTGGAGCAACAGAAGATAGCATAAGAAGAGCACGAAGGGGAGAAGTCGCCTTCACCCAAGCCAATGAATGATATAGAACAAGGTGGGATGGACCTACAGACAACGTCCACGCAGATAAAACATCCGCGCCTAAGAGAGGAGGTAGGATCATGAAATAAAAAAGGCCTTAAAGACTTCATTCGAACCTATCACTCTTTCTAAAGGAGACTTGCATGATATTGGCAAAACGATGAGGGATGTCACTGTGGAGACCCTCCAGTAGTTTGAGGAACAACACCAGATGGTATTGCGGGCTCTCCATGTGCAAATACAGAAGTTGCAAGTGTGCACTCCACAGGCTGGCATAGTGTCAACTAGCCTCGCAGTCGGTACTTTTGCATCCTAGGAAATGTTGTGGGACAAGATGACCAACACAATAGTGTGCCAGATGGAGCACTCATGACAAAGAATGAGGCCAACATGCCTATGGTCAGCATCTTCAAAGGGGTCAGGTTAAACATGGCTACACTCCCTTGGGAGACACTCTATCTATTGCAGGATGGAGTCACTAGAGAACGACTAGGGAAAGCTGCGCCATACATGTAATGAGCGAGAAGGGCATCAAAATTGAGTAGTTGAGTCGACAGCGCAACAAGATCATGGAGCAGAACAAGAAAATAGTGCAGGTGGTGGAGGAATCCTGCCAAATGGTCATAGAGTTGGCCATCCAAGAAGAGGAACCGGTGGAGGCACGCATTTGAAAGTTAGTGAGAGGGGTGCACGACGCAAAAGTAGAAATGGACAAGGTTCAGCTAGAGCTCAACCTTCGGATAGGACAATTACAGTTGAAGGCTCAACCTTCAACTCTGATGGAGGTTAGAGAACAATGCGCCACCATAGTCACAACAAAAATGGCAACGGCTGACAGTGCAGTGACAGACTGCACGAAACTATTCAAGTAGTCATTCGAGGTCCTCACCACCCTACAGAAGGACTCGAAGATAGAGCTCCTGGAGACAAAGGCACATGAGCTTCAATAGAAGTATGACGAGGTAAAAGAGACCATGTAGATGGTTTCCCTTACATAGAGGCTTGCAAGGATGTAGCAGGCCAAGGCACTCAAGGAACAGGTGCACACTAATCGGCATAGAGAAGCAGTTTTGAAGGCGTGCCTATAGCCATGGATCGACGAGGCATATAAAATTACCACATCCATTGAAGAAAATCTCGGTAGCTGCAAGAAGCTTAGGAAAGGATTCAGTGCAGCAGTTCAATGACAATAATCAACGAACAATGCATAGAGGAAGGTCAGCAAGAAGGCCTCAGTGCGCTACCAAACTTGCAGCAATCCAATCAGAGTTGGGATGTCTTCGCGCTAAGATCTCTACACCTGCAGAGTGACTCGAGGGTGAGTCACAATGTTTGTGTTGGGGGCCTGTTGGTCACGGGATCCCCCTAGGGTAGTTTTGGGGCTTAGAGCCTAGATTTCGGTCTGATTTTGTAATTCCAATGTAAAGACTCCACATTTTGTGGGCGCGGAGTGCGTAGTTATAAAAGAGTCATAGGTTTTTCCACCCTTATTTTTGATAATGTAATGTCGGTTATAGAAGATCTACCCATGGTCCGTGGACAATGGAATTGTATAAATATATCAAAGCTCTAAGTAGTTAAGGCATCTA
Source organism: Pinus taeda (assembly GCA_000404065.3). Lineage (NCBI taxonomy): Eukaryota > Viridiplantae > Streptophyta > Pinopsida > Pinales > Pinaceae > Pinus > Pinus taeda. The sequence continues at coordinate 19,861 of APFE030598302.1, forward strand.
ATAATCTAAGATGAAGAACATGTGATGTATGCGAGATAGCTCTGAAGTGTAAAGTCTAGTTTTGGGTTGTAGAGTAGGAAGAGGCTCTGCAGCTGAGTGCGCAGTGGCCTAGTAGTCTGTAGATGAGTGCGTGTATCCCTGAAGCTGAGTGCGCAGGGTGAGTCAAGTCTGTAACTATCTAGAAGTATTAATATAGAGAAGTTTCTATCAATTATGCATCTTTATTTCCCATTTTATGCATCTGTTATATTGGGTATGAATTTCACTTTTAATGCTTATATGATGCACAAATGTGTATAACTATATTGGATAAGGTAACACAAGTTAGAATATATGCTTACGCAAATATAATCAAGATTGGTTAATAAGATAAGTAACATACTTAGCATAGTTTGGTAAATAACACATTTTGCTGCCATAACAACGCAAAAGAATCTCAGCCCCTGGTTAGGGTTACACAAATGATGATTGTAAGAAATCGTGAAGGTACTAAAGCTTAGAACAGAGCGCGAAGCAACCTACGTGAAGGCAGGAATAGTTGGAATAAAATAACATCACATCCATCTCAAGGGTGCGGAAACTTGGTTCCATCATCCCCCCATATAGCTTCTAGTGAGACTTCAATTCGCACTCCACAAGCTGATGCCAAAAGGGCCAGTAGTGTAGGGATTTGTTTGGCTAAATAACCCTAAACCTGGGTCAGGCCCCCACAAGCCAACAACATAGATGACAACAGTGGTTGTTTTCTTCCACATAGGGTTTCCACCTTAAAATATTGGTGTTCATGGGTGTTGATATGTTGCTTATGTGTGATGGTTTATTTGTTCTACTACAAATGGTTACCGTTTATTTAATTTCTGATGAAGTAATGATACGCTGGTTCAAGTTAAACAGATGATGAATTCATTGAAAAGTTAGTTAACTGGATATTCACTAGTTGTCTTCATAAGAATCATGTACATACATAGGTTTACTTCATTATAGTCGCGTACATAAATTTGAATAAGAAAAGAAAAGTTTAAGTAAGTTTTTAAATACCGATTCACTCCCCCCTCTTAGTATTTTTCCCAATAATTGGTATCAAAGTAGGTCCTTCAGAAGAAGCTTGATCACTTGAAGGAGATCCATTAAGCTGAGTAGTCAAGAAGGAGTATGTTAAAATTGGCAACTAGGGCCAAACTCCATGTGGGTCATCTTATTAATGGACATTGATATTTTTCTTAGATCCCTCTCAACGAGAGGTGTAGGATTGATCTAAAGATCATCCAATTCTGATAAGTATTCATGGAGATATGAATTTATTTGTGTTATGGGACAATTCATCAAGGTTGGCCAACAACCAAATAAACCCCACTTGTGCTCAACGTTTTAGTATAAATAGAGGTCGCCTTCAAGTCATTTTCAACACACTTGGGATCTCTTCCTCTGTACTTGTCTTTGGGTTTTAGTAAGAGGAGAGATCCTAAGGGATAATGTTGCCCTAATCCAGAGGGTAGAAGCTGGAACTACTAGAACTACTGGGAATACCCGGAATTTTCGGAATTGCCAAAACTACCGAGAACTGCCAGAACTACCAGGAAAAGATGGAACTGCAGAGAATAGCTGAAACTGTTAGAACAGCTGGGAAAGCTAACGTAGAGGGTAGAAGCCAGAACTATGGGGAAAAGCTGGAACTATCGGAACTGTCGGGAATAGCCAAAATTTCCAGAATTGCTGGGAATTACCGGAACTGTCGGGAATTGCCAGAACTACTAGAACTGCCAGAAATAGCTGGAATTTCTGGAACTACCAGAACTACTAGAAACTTCTAGAACATGTAGGAAAGCTGATGTAGAGGGTAGAAGCCAAAATTAATGGGAACAACCAGAATTTCCAGAACTACCGGAACTACTGGGAACAACTGGAATTGCCAGAACTTCCAGAATTTTTGGAACTACCGGGAACTGTCGAAATTTCCAGGAATAGTCGGAACTGTCGGGAACTGCCAAAACAGCTGGAGCATCTATCTCCAAAGGAGAGTAGCAAGCAAGGGAGAATAAGCACAACAAGCAAGCAAGGTGCAACCAACACATAGGTCAGTATGGCAACATGGTGTAGCAATGGCACATAATGCAATACAGTGATGGGTACAGTCATGATTAATGAACCGTGATGAGATGCACAATAGTGATGATGGGTACAACATGGTGCAGCATGGTGAGGTACAACATGATGATGAAATGCAACACAACAATAGGTGAAGGAGTCACCCTGGAGAATTAGTTGAAGCAACATGTCTTCAACTAATCTCATGTATCATCTTCTTAGAGATGATCTATGCTCTTATTTAGATAAGTCAAAGTGTTGAATTTTGTTGTAAACATACTATCTCTCTCTCTCTGTTGAACTTTTGAAGAACATATAAGAATAATTGATCAAAGGTTTCCCCACATTGGGGTTTGTCCCTGGTTAGTGCCACATCTTGTGTCCTCTTGTCTTGGCTTGTCTTCTCTGATTTATGTTTATGTTCTATCTGTAGTTTACTTTAATGATGATGTGATTGCTAATCTGGAAATGATATTGAGCTAACTGTGAAAATTGAAATAAATTGCTCTAAGCATAGAACATACCTAAAATTAACATGGTATCAGAGCTGAGGTGAAGACAATGTCCAAGCAAGAGTGAAAGAGTAATCATCGAAGACAGTTGGGAAAGGACAAAAGGCTTAGTGGATTCCTCATCCCTCTTAAAATTCATCGAGGGTGAAGTTGAGGCAGAGAATATTATCAGAATGGTGCAGTGAAAGTTTTTGATGGCCTACCTAAAGATCACTTCATTGGGAAGTCCAGATCTAAGGGTGGAAGGAAAGGCAGATGCCTTGGTTGTAATAAGTTTGGCCATTATGCGCAGGAGTGTCTGAGTGGCAGAGACACATCTCTTGATGAAGATAACAATCATTCTAGGGACATCTTCAACGATCAAAGGAATGACAAGTAATGCAGGTCATCAAGGAAATGGCCAACTCTTCAAAGAAAGCAAGGAACCCTAGGTATGAAGAATCATATGTTGTTTTTGATAAGATAAATAAGCATTATCTTGTTTTGGCCCTCTCCTTCAGATTCTTTCGGAATCTGGCTTATTGATGGTA
>APFE030598302.1:46068-59164 GCA_000404065.3 Pinus taeda
GCTTCCTGGCTTGCATGAGTGGCTGCCATGTATTCTGCCTCTGTAGTTGATAGTGCCACTACAGATTGTTTCTTACTCATCCAACTGACTGCACCTCCAAATAGGTTAAACACATACCCACTTGTAGATCTTCTCTGATCCAGATCTCCAGCCCAGTCTGCATCAACAAAGCCACGGATATCCAACACTCTGTCCAATCCTGGTCTTCCTTGGTAGCACAAACCATAATCACTAGTGCCACGCAAATACCTGAAAACCCGCTTCACTGCTGTCCAATGCTCCTTCCCTGGTTTTGACTTAAACCTGCTCAATACTCCCACTGCATGTGCAATGTCTGGTCTAGTACAGACCATTGCATACATCAAGCTACCGACTGCACTTGCATATGGAACATGGGACATGTCCTCTTCCTCTTCTGTGTCTTGGGACACTGTTTAAGCAAGATAACTCACACCTACAGATACTAGAACCTTCACCGGTTTACTATCCTGCATATTAAACCTCTGCAATATTGTCTCGACATACTTCCTTTGGTTTAACCAGAGCTTCCTCTTTGCCCGATCTCTTTTAATTTCCATGCCAAAATATAGTTTGCAGCACCGAGATCTTTCATGTCGAATTTGGAGGACAATTGGGTCTTCAAATCCTGGATAATTTCTTTGTCATTTCCAACCAACAACATATCATCCACATACAAGACCAGATAAATAACACGATCACCAATTAATTTAAAAATACACACAATGATCTGCTTTGCTTCTGGTGAAGCCAAGTCCCCGTATAAATGTATCAAATTTATGATACCACATCCTTGGTGACTGTTTTAACCCATACAGAGACTTCTTTAACTTGCATACTAGGTCTTTCTTACCCTTCACCGCAAAGCCTTCAGGTTGCTTCATGTAGATTTCCTCTTCCAAATCCCCGTGAAGAAATGTTGTCTTCACATCCATCTGTTCTACCTCAAAATCAAAAGCAGCAACAACAGATAAAAGTAATCTAATAGAAGTTACCTTGGCAACAGGAGAAAAAATATCACCAAAAATCAATTCCCGGCACCTGGGAATAACCTTTTGCTACCAACCGAGCTTTGTATTTCTCCACCTTCCCTTCTGCATTTGTCTTCTTCTTGAACACCCATTTGCTGCCAATGGGTTTCCTTCCAGCCGGCAACTCCACCAGATCCCAAGCCTCATTTTTGTGCAAAGATGCCATTTCATCAACCATGGCCTCTTTCCAGAGTTTTCCATCCTCTGAATCCACTGCTTCCTTCACAGTTCTGGGATCATCATCAGTAACAGACAAAGCAAAGTTTGAACAGAAAGCAGATGGACTATACCTTTCTGGCTGCCTTCTTTCTCGAGCTGATCTTCTCACAGCCGGAGTTTGTGGCTCTTCATCTTCTGATTCCTCCTCTGCTACAGAGTCTGATTCTTCCTCCTTTAGTTCAAACTCTATCTTCACAGGTTCCTTTGGTTGGACTTCATGTTTAATAACATCTTTCACCTCTCTGAACACCACATCTCGACTGTACACAACCTTCCTTGTTACTGGGTTCCAAACTTATAACCCTTTAAACCATCCTTATACCCAATAAAGATGCACTTTTCAAATTTACTATCCAACTTGGTTAGTTTCTCCTTTGGAACATGTACATATGCATCACATCTAAATACCCTCAGATGTGAAAGAGAGGGTTTCTTACCAGCCCATACCTCTTGTGGAGTCTTATCCTCCAATGTTGATGAAGGTGACCTATTGACCAAGTAACATGCAATATCCACCGCCTCTGCCCAGAATTCCTGTCCTAACCCAACACCACTGAGCATGATTATTATGCTTTCCATCAACATCTTATTCATTCTTTCTGCAACTCCATTTTGCTAACATGTATATGGAGTAGTCTTCTACCATGCTATACCACACTTCTTACAGAATTCTTCAAATTCCTTACTGCAAAACTCTCCACCGTTATCTATCCTCAGCACTTTTATCTTCTTCTCTGTCTGGTTTTCCACCAGAGCCTTATATTCTTTGAACCTGTCAAAGACTTTAGATTTCTCCTTAAGGAAATATATCCATGGGGTATTCTCCTTTGAGAAGTCATCTATAGTAGATGGATACTAGTACATAGACTTACCAGTGATGGAAACTTCACAGGTCCAAACATGATCATTGTGCCAAGTTCTAATTTTTGTTTCACCCTCTTACCACCAGAGGGAAACTCACCCAATTCTGCTTCCCATATACACAATTTTCACAAAAATCAAAATCCAGAGAGCTATTACTCATACCTTTTACCATACCTTTACCATGAAGTATCCGAAGGCCCTTTTCTCCAATATGTCCAGGCCTTTGATGCCACAACATGGTATTCTCTACAGAGACCACTAGATTTTCTGCTCCACTTTTAGGAACCACAGAACTATTGCACTCATCAATAGTAGTGCTACCTTGCAGCTTGTACAAAGTTCCAATCAGAACTCCCCGCATCAATACCAGTGCTCCTCGAACCATCTTGCAGGTATCCTTCTCAAACACTGTTTTTACACCTGCATCATCTAGCATGCTAACATAAATCATATTTCTGGCTAATGCAGGAATATGTAGAACACTTGGAAGCATTCTAACCCTTCCACCTTGCAACTTCAACTTTACTTTTTTGCGACCAACGATTCTAGCCTTCCTGTCATCCCCCAAGAAGACATCACCATTATCATATTTCTCATACTCGCAGAACCACTCTCTATGGGGTGAAGTGAAAGGATGCACCTGATTCAATCAACCATGCCTCATGATCTACATGTGTACTTGAAGAAGCCAAGTAGACATCCCCACCTTCATCTGAGGTAGTTTTCGCTTCTGTAGAAGGAGCCTCATCAGATCCCTTTCCTTTTTCAGGAGATTTAGATTTAAAGTCCCTTTTGTAGTGCCCTTCCTTTCCACATTTCCAGCAGACCACCTTTACAAGTTTTCCTAGAGATTTAGATCTTCTTTTAGATTTAGATCTCCCACTCGATGACTTATTTTTGTTTCTGTTATGGGTCCTGTTATAGAAATTTTTTGGCACTTCAACGCCAATCATAAATGTCCATAAACTAAGTTCTCCTAAGTCCCTAAAAGTGTTGCTTCACTTCCTAAAGGAACAAGGTCAACTGATTACATCATCTCCCAGAAGTTCTCCACTAAAAACTGCTCATAAATGGTCAAAACTGGACCATACTGAAAGCTTAATGCAGAGGATGCGATGCATATCACCTTCCCAGTGTACAAGGTGCGATGCATACTGATTTTCTCCTCTGTAGGGTGTGATGGTCGGGAATGGACAAATGGCAGGGACAAAAATGCGAGGTGTAAGATCATGGAATCTTCCAGAAGCTTCCCCTTTGACACTTGCCACTCCATTTTCGACTAGGGATGAGTAAGAGATCTTAATTCTCCAAGTGGAAAGCAAGAAACTATAGAGAGGACACTAATCAAGATCCAGAAGATGACTCCACCTCTCTGTAATCATCTATATATGGATCCCTCATCACAGAGATCCAGAGGCTGGAATTTTGTATCTTATAGAGAAGTGCCGTTGGTTTTCTGGTGTACATTCATAGTGTTGGGTGATCTAAGCTTTGCTTGAGGTGAAGAAGGGCTTCCTAGCTGGAGGATGATGCTTGGTCAGAGCATATGGTTGTAATCTTCTTGCTACTTGTCATCTTAATAAAGCTATTCTTGTTTTCTTCCATATTCTTGTGTACTTGTTTATATATGCATTTATATGGTTAACATACATCTGATCCTGTGTTATTTATAGATGTAGATCTTTGTTTCTTTGATATTAGTATGTTGCTATGATTCCACAGGTTCTCTTTGAAGCTAAGCAGAAGAAGAAGCATCGAAGCTCTATCAAGAAGAAGAGGAAATCAAGCGCAAGACTCAGGTTGGTCTTCTTGGTTCTCCTCTTGTCTATTTCTATGAAAGAAAGCAATATTATACTTTACTTGTTTTTTTCTAAGATAGCCACCCATCTTAGTGGGAATAGCAGCATCCAAGTGGACACTATTCTCGGTAACAAAATGGCGACTCCGCTGGGGAGCGACTAGATTACTTGTTAGCCTATCTATCCTTGTTTCTTTCATAAACTTACAGACGAAGCCTGAAGTCAAGCCAGCTAGCCTTTGAACTGCATTTGTTATACAAATGCAAAGTAGATCAATGCTGCTTCAGTCTATCTCAGGGTTTTGTTGATGAATTAAACAATAGATATGAAAGCAATCTAATTGCCCTAAGTGGTGGCTCTAGTAACCTCTTTAGATCACCCCTGTGTTTTACATACACTGATCTTTACTTACTCAGCCTAAACACCTAAACTAGATTGCAAATTGTGAGTGAAAACCTATTTAAAGTCTCGCACTGGTACCATCGCATCCTGCCTTCAAGGCAGTCTATATGCATTGCACTTCCTGAGTGCAGTAGGTGCACTGCATACTAATTTCACTGTGTAACAAGTGCGATGGTCAGGGAGGATTAACTTTACCCTCAGACTGTGGATTTTTCTCACTGTTTTCAGTCCTATTCAAGAGTTTTGTTGTCAGTAGTTAGTGTACTTCTGTGAAAATCCCCCTTCTCTTGCATTATTTCACCTCCTTAGTGCAAAGAACTATAAATGTTTTTATGTATTGTGCATCATTTTTAGTTCTCTTTTGCCAAAAAGTAGCATAGTCGAAATGTCATCTCTAGATCTGAAAGTGTCGCAGCTGTCGTTTTCAGTTTTGGAAAGCAATCCCATTGTTCTTGATAGTCGATTATACAGTTACTATTGCATAGTATTTGAATTAGTAGTTTTAAAGTGTCGAAAAGAAATTTTCATTTCAAAATCGCAAAGTGTCTCTCTTGCTTTCACTTCATTTTGAAAAAGAATTTTGTTGAGTACTGTCGCTCTAAAAGTAATTCAATTTGCACATAGCTTTCTTAACATCATTCACATTAAGAAGGCTGAAAACAAATACATGCATGTGCATTTGCATTTTGATTTCTTGGCTTGATTTAGGACTGTGCATTTAGCGTGTGCTCTGTGCTCTGTGAAGAAAAGATTCTTGACTTTCCTCCCTTTAGTCGCTAGGATTTTCATTGCTGAAAGAAGATTAAATGTTTGTTTATCATCTTAGATTGCATTTTAGGAATTATATACACATCACGTGGTGAACCTGAAAGGAAAATTGTTAAGCAAGATAAACTAAAATAAATTCAATGAATCTAACAATGCTTTGGAACTTAACGCACAACATCTAGAGGTCTAGGCTAGAGATGTATTCCGGCGTCGTAAAACCTGTTAATTGTTGCTTTCAGTGTTGGTTGGGTGATTCCTCCACTCTGAGACAGCAAGTTCCAGTACGGACTTGTGCTCCCACGTACCGTCGAGTATATATTGGGAGACCACAATAGGCTACATCCTTTATCCTTAGGAAGCTGCGTCTGCCGCCCTATCGATCCCAATGCACCGAACACAACATTCGGGAAGATTGACTGCCGTACCATAAAAAGTATTCTGCAGTTTTGCGATTGGTTTGGTAATCCTCTCTGCCTAGATCTCCAGAGAAGTCCATTTTTCTCCTTTTCAGACTCCTTAAAGGGAAAGGTTCTCTGAGTACTTGTCACTTCAGGCTCAATAAAAATCGAAGGCGACTAGAGTCATATTTTTTTTTTCTTGACTCTTTAAAATTGAAAAATCGAGTTGTGTCAAAGCGTCTAAAAATTTATTTTAATCAGAATAACATCACAAATTCCCCCATTGATCTTCAGGTTGAGAAAATGGAGTCTACCAACCAAGGATTTTCCCTTGAAGGAAATCCTAGTCCCTTCTCCTCTTGGGGAGATGTTGGTCCACCCCATATGGCCACTTTGTCACTTCCAGGATTGACAATTGGTTTGCCTGTCTGGCTCTTCTCTACCTCTGTCGTTCAGAATCCCGTAATTCCTGAATAGTCTAATCAGCAACTAGACGACACTAGAGTTGCCTCCCAACCTTCTACTTCATCTGATTCTCCCTCTCCTCCTTCCTCTTCACTTGAAAAAGCCAATAAAGCTAAAAATCAAGTAACTGAGAAGAGGAAGAAGCAGAAAGAGAAAAAGGAAAAGAAGAAAAAGGAACCAAAATCGAAAGGGGGCAACCAAGCATCATCTAGCGAAAATTCTCACACCGCACCGTCAAATCCTAAATCTCCTTGTGTCATTTGCAATGGAGACCACTATCACCAAGATTGTTCCTACATCCCTTGGATCTTAAGGGACTGGTCTCCTCGTTTGCACAATCCGGTAGCGTCAACCTCTGGCGATCATGTTGAATGATCACCATCAACCAGTGAAAGTGAAGGACATGGACAAAGAAGGAATCCCAGATTTCCTTGTAAGTTGTGTGAAGGCAATTACGCCGTCCACCGTGGTCCCTTCCTTGACAAGGCTAAAAGAGATTTGGATGATCGTCCGGTTTCACTGCTACGACTCCATCCTGGATATAAAAAACTCTTGCCAAGTCCTCCACCGGTTGAAAATCTGGCTGGCCCGTCATTGTGGTCGGCCGAAGCGTCTATCATTGAAAATGAACCTTCTGAATCCATACCAGATGAAAGTCAAAGGGTCGATATGGCAATTGACTCTGTCTTGCCTTCAGAGTGTTCATCTTCGAATGATACCGTCACTGAGGAGAATGAGAATGACACTGTTCAAATTCTTTTCATCAACACAGACTCCGATGAACTTGGGGGCAGTCCTCCCATTCCTTTATCGTAGGAAGGAAGTTCATCAGAGTCATATCCGGCTGTCTATTCGGTCCCACCACCAAGCAACCTAGTCATTTCCTTCGACAGGAATCTACTAGGCAGACCCCGTTTACCAGCTAGTGTACCATTCAGAATTATTGTACAAGATTACGAATGGTCATGGTTGGTACCATCATTGATGAAGGGGCTTCTGTGAGTATCCTTTCCTCAACTGCTTGGAAAGCGCTTGGTTCACCATTGCTTTTGCGTCAAATGAGAAATCTGACAGGCTTCGACAAGGGAACCAGTCGACCTTTAGGGATCCTTCCAAATGTGCCCATTACTTTGAGAAGGAAAAATATTCACATGAATGTGATGGTAGTTCAAGGACCCTTGGATTATAATCTACTCCTTGGACATGACTATATTTATTGCATGGGATTCGTCGTCTCCTCACTCTTTAGAGTAATTTGTTTTCCGCACGAAGGCAGAATGGTCAAGCTTGTAGACCAAATGTCATTCCCTGATTCACACATCGTAAATAGTCAAATGCCATCCCCAAATGGTCTCTTCATGCAAGGAATGTCTCATCAACCCCTAGTCCGTCCACCTAATGAGTGTGAGTGATTCATGAGGATGTGACTGAAACCCAGGGGGCATGTACCCTAGTCTGTTTCGACAGGAAAACCTTGGGTATAGAGTAGGTTTCCGCGGAGGATATATGACTAGTCTGATGAACCCTTTCTTATAGGAAAATGGGATCAGGCTAGAATAAGATACCTTCGTTAAAGTTATGTGAGTGGAGTATCTCTACGCCACTCCCCTTTGTCTATTTCGATAGACATCGCCAAGGGAGCTTTTTGTCTGCTACACGGATGGAACTTTCATGGTAACCTGGGAACTTTTCGCTATACCTGGGGGCATGCAAACCTTTTGTAAGCAAGCGAGAAATTACCAGCTAACGTTAGCTCTATGATTCCGTTGACTTCAACCACCTAGGTCGGGTGAGTGGCCGAAACCATTCATCTTTGCAGGGGCCACTTGGGCACTGACAAAGTAAAGGAAAAATTTTCCTACCTAGCCTAGGTGGTGATATTAGTAGTTAAGTAGAGAGGTGTATTTGGTCGTTCCTAGCATGCATGCAAGAGGTTTCGGGGCAAAGCTTCAAAAGGTGAAAGCCCCATAAAAAATGGCATCTTGAATGAGACATTCTTATCATACGACTGGCGAGCAATGTTGTCGCAGAGTTCAAGCTCGTTAAAAAATAAACCCTCCACAAGCAGTTTTAGTGCATAGATCAAGCTCGTTAAAAAATAAACATAAGTCATGAGAAAATGTTTCCCCCAGCGTTTAAGCTCATAATAAATGAACCGGTAAATAACCATTGTGAGTGCCTTATTTCCAGCTTTTGAGCCTTGGTCGTGTTCTCGCCATCACCTCCACTCAGTTTTTAGCCGATCATTCACCCCCATATGATTGTTTATCCTTTCGAGGAACATCTGCGAAGAATGATTCTGTTAGCCATACTTGTGACACTGCCATGATTGGAAAATTCCAAATCTTACCTGGAATCAGCTGCTACCCAAAACCATCACTCGTTCCTCAAAAACGAGTCTTCTTTAAGCTCTTTTCACCTGACTCGTAAAATATGAAAAGATTGCCGAGCGATTGGCCTCTCCGGCTTGTTAAAGGCATCGGAAGTGCTATCCCTCCTCTAGATTTTAATCTTTTTGGACATGAGGGCTTATTACACAAAAAGATCGAGCACTTGTCTTGTTCGGCTCGTTAAAACTATCGAAAAGTCATCCCTTTTGTATTATTTTAAGATTTTTCGGACTTAAGGGATTATACAACGGAAAAGAATCTTTGGAGTCTCCTTTCCGTTTCTTTCATACTCTCTAAAATTGAAAGAGACTGAGTTATCTTTGTCATTAAACTCACTAAAACCTAATAGCAACAAACTCATCCAAATGGATGAGAACGAATTTCACTGTCACTAGGCTCGCTAAAATATAGTGACAGGTTCGCCGGAAGGGTGGATTATAGAACAAGCATATGTTGTCCTCCTCAAACTTGACAAAAATAAAGAGGTACTCGTTAGCAATGACTGGGGAAAATTGGGAAGAAAACTTGAAGAAACTTTATTAGTAGCAAGTCACTCTTGAACATGACACTTTCCTTCCGCATCCATGTCGGGTTGGGTTGTTCCATTCACTGGTCATCACCATTGGTCCATCACACCATCCAATTTTGGGGTTAACACAACCAATCCATCGTGAGTGTAGCCGATATGTTCAAGAGAATTCATTCAGACAATTCACCTGTGTCTCACCACTGCAATACATTCATGCTTCATTCCTTCATGACCGCCACCCTGAACCCTTTGTCGTCAGTTTGTTTTCACCTCCAAAATCATTTGCTTCGTTCCATGTCGTTGATGTGGGATTCATTAAGGCCCTCCTGCGATGGGTCACTTCTTGTCGGAATTAGCTCATTATCCAAGAAGTTGACTTAGGAACAACCCTTTCAGTACTTTGGAGCTTGCATGCCTCAGTGGCAAGTTTCTCACTTTCGGCGACAGGTTTACATCAATGGCCTTCGACCGAGAGATTTTACGTGGTGTTTGACACCAAGTCCCTTTTCACACCACGTGAATTGTACTGTAGTACCTTGAGGGTCATTGTTATTATTGGTGATTCCTCTCGTGCCTGTTAACATCTTACGTCATTGGCTCATAATCAGGCAATGTCTTTCCATGTTCGACTCCTGAACATTTTTCACACGGATCGACTTGTACTCCGAGTGAATATTGAACGAGTTTTGAAGACCCTAGATCTAGTTTCATCCATCCGGACTACGATATATTTAGGAATATAAAAAAATCCAGTGTACATCATTGCCAAGCAGATGATCATCCAAATCAAAGGATGATGTGTCCATATCATCAGTCTGTCACACAGATGATCGTCTATCCTATGTACATGAGAAATGAATTTATAAAGATAAGCATGGGAATGCCCGCCTCAGCTAGATCATAAAAAAATGTTTTCAAAATAATGTATTGTATTGTATTACAGGTCGCCTCCCAGCTCGAAAAAACTTCGGATCCTCAAAGTAAAGCATTTCACCCAACATCAAAAAACATTAATGACCTCATGCTTTAGGGGGCAATTGTTATAGACATTTTTGGGCACTTCAACCCTAATCATAAATGTACATAAAATAAGGGCTCTTAAGTCCCTAAAAGTGTTGCTTCACTGCCTAAAGGAATAAGTTCAACTGATTACATCATATCCCAGAAGTTCTCCACTGAAAACTGCTCATAAATGGTCAAAACTAGACCAGACTGAAAGCTCAACTCAGAGGGTGTGATGCATATCACCTTCCAAATGTACAGGGTGCGATGCATACTGATTTGCTCCTCTGTAGGGTGTGATGGTCGGGAATGGACAAATGGCAGGGAAAAAAATGCGAGGTGGAAGATCATGGAATCTTCCAGAAGCTTCCCCTTTGACACTTGCCTCTCCATTTTCGACCAGAGATGAGTAAGAGATCATCATTCTCCAAGTGGAAGCGTGAAATATCAGAGAGAAGACACTAATCAAGATCCCAAAAGATGACTCACCTCTCTGTAATCATCTATATATGGATCCCTCATCACAGAGATCCAGAGGCTGGAATTTTGTATCTTATAGAGAAGTGTTGTTGGTATTCGAGTGTACATTCACAGTGTTGGGTGATCTAGCTTTGCTTGAGGTGAAGAAGGGCTTCTTAGCTGGAGGATGATGCTGGGTCAGAGCACATGGTTGTAATCTTCTTGCTCCTTTTCATCTAAATAAAGCTATTCTTGTTTCCTTCCATATTCTTGTGTACTTGTTTATATATGCATGTATATGGTTAATGCACATCTGATCCTACATTATTTATGAATTTAGATCCTTGTTTCTTGCATAGTAGTATGTTGTTGTGATTCTACAGTTTCTTTTGAAGCTAGGAAGACAAAGGAGAAGCGGTGAAACTCTATAAAGAAAGAGAGGAAATCAAGCGCAAGACTCAGGTTGGCCCTCCTGGTCCTCTTCTCATCTATTTTCATAAAAGGAATCAATAGTAGACTTTGATTGTTTTTTTCTAAGATAGCCAACCATCTTAGTGGGAATAACAACATCCGAGTGGACACTATTCCTGAATAACAACTGTGAAATCACTCACTTCAAAAACTACATTCATAACAATAAGCGTATAGATATGGAATTGAACAATGGTGTTTATACTTGGAACAACAAGCGTGCAGATGCCCACCAAATTGTATCTCGGTTAGACATATTCCTGATCTCTGATAATGCAATACATCTTGGCAGGGATCTCTTGGCCTCTATATTTCCACTCTCTAGCTCGGACCATTGGCCTATTAGGCTTCACTGGCAAAGACTGGGAGACAATGTTTGCAGGCCCTTTTGCTTTGAAGCCTTTTGGCTAAATCACCCCTACTTTCATAACCTGATAATAGAGACATGGAGAAATTTCACACCACTAGAAGGCACAAAAATGTACAAGCTTCAGTGTCATCCTTTTGATCACGTGTTAGATTTTGAACCATAGCTCCCACACCCCTGCAACCTTGCCTCCTGCAGCCCTCTGCAGGCCTCCCACCTAGTAGCCCCTGCTGCTAGGCCTCCAGTCTTCCTCCTCGGCACCCCCTTAGTTGGGCTCTGCCCTCCTCGTCCAGCCAGTGTTGCGACTGACTCCCTTCTGGCCTTTCCATAGCTGGGATCGACCCCTCCCAGATGCAAGACAATCAAGACCAGGCTAAGATCTTCAACACTCTCATTTCTGAAAATGCTACCATCCGAAATAAAACCCACAGCTTCAAAGTTCATCAAGAAACTGGCTGACATCCCAAAAATCTCCCTTCCCTCTAGTCTCCGAAGGAAGGCCGCAATCTCTCTAGTAGAGAGAAGTCTGGCTGGACAATTTACTGGCCTGTGGCCCTCTCCTAAAGCTATACAAAAATGGGTGGAGTGCAACTGGAATGCAAACATCCAAGGAAAAATCACAATAAGATTCTGTGGAAGGGGTTACTACACATTCCTCTTTGAAACCAAAGAAGATTGAAATCTCATCTTCAGAAATGGTCTCTACTTCATGGGTTCGAGAGGTCTCTATCTCAACAGATGGTCCCCTAACATCGACCTAGAAATGGATATACCTAATGCAGTCCTGGTTTGGGTTCACTTGCTCCATCTCCCTCTTCATTGCTGGGGAGATGAATCAGTCAGAGCCATTGGGAATGCTGTCAAAAAATACATCGACAGATGTGAACCAAAAGACAACATGCACACATGTGCAAGGATCTGTGTTGAATTCGACTTATGAAAGGGCCTTCTGGAAGAAATCAAGATCAAAGTGGACCAATTGACCCATATTCAGTAGCTGGACTACGAACAAATCTCGTTCAAATGTAAGGTATTCCATGAATATGGTCATTTTGCTAACAGGTGTAGTAAACTAAAAGAAAATGAAATGAATGAAAATGCTGAAGCCAGTGAAAACACATGGGAACAGTCGAAAAAAAGAAAGCAAACCCCAAACAGTCTGGCCCAAAACCAAAGCCTCCCCCAGAAATCCAAGCTGCATCCTTCTCCTCCCCTCCCTTCTTGACTTAGCCATTACCCTCTACATCAAACCCCTTTGAAACTTTGGAGGAAGAATACCCCTCATCCCCCACTCTCCTCCTAATCCCGAGGAGCCCCCTCTCCCTGAAAGCCAATGCCAAGACACTATCGAATCCTCATTGCTTCTTACTATTTCCTCTCAGCCTCTTCTTGATCCTCCCCTCAACATAATCACCAAAAGCTCATCTAAAGATCACGGGAGTTCTAGTGAATCCTCCAAGAAACCTGGCCCAGGAAAGAAATCTGCTAAGCAGCACAGGGATGAGAACGCGCAAAAGGACATAGCAATGGGAACACATACACCCATAGAAACTTATATCCTAGGGCAGCATGACAAAAAAGCAATCAACAAGGACCAAGGGGGGCGAGCACCTCCCTACATACCACATATCCAATGATGAAAATATTATGTTGGAACATCAGGGGTGTTACACAGTAATTTGTCACCATTGGTCACCGTCCCTGTTACCCCTGTTTTCGTACATTGGAGGATACATTCCGGGACCTGTGAGCAGTGAGATAGCCTAAAAACACTTGCATTATGTTCCCCTGAGTATGTACTTCATGTTCCCTGAAGACACCTTCTGCAAATTATCCCTGAAAAGTGCCCTTTTTTCATTGGCACAGGTACACAGTGTCTTATCCGCGCCAATCACTGAGATCCTCAAAAAGGGG
>APFE030598319.1:0-56934 GCA_000404065.3 Pinus taeda
TGTGCTTAATGATTGCCACAGTGGAGCTTGTGGTGGTCATCTATCAGGGCTTGCTACAGCCCAGCGCATCTTACGTGCTGGCTATTTTTGGCCTTCACTTTTTAAAGATTGTGTGGAAGCGGTAAAACGTTGCCACCCTTGTCAGATCTTTACTTGAAAGATGCGTGCTCATCCAGCTCCTCTTTTTCCCATTGTCACGGTCGGTCCTTTTACTAAGTGGGGTATTGATTTTACAACTTGTAATCCGCCTTCAGCAGCAAATCACAAGTACATTATCGTGGCGGTAGACTACTTTACGAAGTGGGACGAAGCCATGCCCACTTATAAAAATGATAGTGACACGACAGCTTTGTTTCTCTTCAATCAGGTTATCTCAAGATTCGGTGTCCTGAGAGAGATTGTCACTGATCATGGCAGTCAATTCCAGAATCAACTCATGTCTGAATTGGCTCTTAAATTAGGTTTCCGTCAAGAGCATTCGTCTCCTTATTATCTTCAGGCCAATGGACAGGTCGAGGCAGTCAATAAAACTCTTAAGACGATACTCCAATGGACAATCGACAAAAATCGGTCCAATTGGCATGTCATGTTGTATTCGGCTCTTTGGGCATACCGGACCTCCGTGAAGACTGCTACTAGTTTTACGCCTTTTCAGTTAGTTTACGGGATGGAATCTATCTTTCTGATCAAATGTGAAATTCCATCTCTCAGGTTAGCAGTAGAGCTTCTTCCAGAGACTTCGAGTCTTGAAGAGCACCTCCTTCACTTGGAACATCTCAATGAGCAGCGTTGAGATGCCGCCACGATGAATGAGGCCCATAAGAACAGGGTAAAAACGTAGTATGATAAATCTATCCGTCCTCGAGTTTTTTCTGAAGGCGACCTTGTCTTGGTCTATGACCAAGATAAAGACGCCTTGGGGGTAAGAAAATTTAAGCCTATGTGGTATGGTCCTTTCATTATCAAACGAGTTTTAGAAAAAGGGTCATATGAGTTAATCGACTTTGAGGGAAACAAGTTGGCGGAGCCCCGAAACGGGTTCTACCTAAAGAAGTACTTTGCTTAAGTAGAAGTTAGGCAATGGCTTCTTTGTATATTATGTATATTTGTACATATATCATCGAGAGTTTTGTGATGTCAACACTTTTTGGTCTGCTGTTGCAGATGTTGATGGATGACTTGGTCTATTTTGGGTTCGCCGATGGTGCTAGTGCACACTCGGAATCTCGCTTCCGCAGCGTTGGGTAACTTATTATCCAACTGGTCAGATTGATTGTATTTCAAGAGGGCATATGCATGGTCCTCCTGCTTCGAAGTAAATATGGCTGAGTATACTACCGTTGATTAATTTAACTATCCGATGGCAATTCTTATGGACGACCTTGGTGGTGTTATCTCTATTCTCAATTGATTAGTGTCTCAATTAAATAACATTATCGAGTTAAGGGATCCATGTTGTATATCGCCAGTATTTAAGAGTGAGGTTGTTGCAAATATCATTTGTTTAAATTAATTATTTGCACATTCCAAGATCTCATAATTGGTTAGCTGATTCTATCGCTAATCAAGCATTAGACTGGCACATCAATCATTCATCATAAAATCAAAGCATAAAAAAGTCAAATTGTATATATATATATATCATCATAAAAGTATCTCGAATGTACATATGTTGTCCAAAAATATACAAAATTGGGACTCAAATGCCCATAATCATATCCGGCATATCTAATGCCCCGGCTCAGGATGAGCGGCCAAGTAGTTAACTATCGCATTGGCTACACGCCGAAAAATGCGAACCCAGTCACGTGGCATGCCAACCACATGACGCTGCATATCCTTTGGAAGGTCCTCTATAGCAGCCATCGGTACTCGACAGCTCAGTCTCGTCCGGTGTCGTTGGACGTTGTGTAGAGTCCGTTCTGTCTCAGCAGCCGCCTCTTCGGCTCCTCGGCCGCGTCGTCTGTGCCGTGGGAGTCCATCTGGTCGTACTGGCCCAATTTTTGGATCATGATCATTATATTATTCATTTTGAATCTCATCAAAAAATATTTTTCAAATGCATCATTATATTTGAAAAATCCAAAAAAATCATAAAATCAAAAAATTCTTACCGATCTCGCCCCACGCTGCATCTGGCGATAATGCTAGGTCAGGATCTCCTCAGAAGTCCAGCCCAGCATAGGGGTAGTCGTCTACGACGATGATCTGCTGATCCCACCAGGTGAAGAAATCATCGTCGAATGCAGTCCTAGGAACCTCCCCACCCCCCAGACGTTTCATCAAATCAACCCACCGACCCATGCGCGGATCGCGTGGGGTGCTGATGGAAACTGCTACCCTGGGGCGGAGTGCGGGAATCCTCTCGAAGAAGAAGGTGCACAAGATAGTCCCATAGCCGAAGTTTTTGGTCTATCCCCTCTTAATGGAAGTAAGCTGGCTCTTCATGCTAGCCAGAAGAGGAGTACACCAGTCAAACACTGTAGTGAGACAATCCACTGCCACACTCATGTTGAGCCATGACGCCTGATGCAGTGAGGATGATCCATTCACTCAAGCTATGGTGAACAGGATGATCCTTAGCGATAAACTCTCCACGTGTGCAATGGAGATCTGGCTCCCAACTTTCTTGGGATGTCCTGAGCAGTATATCTGTACATAGTCCTCTATGGTGAGGCTACTCCGTGTCCTGCCCCAGGACTGTACTACCTCTCCCCTTCGGGAAAGGCCCGTGATAAAATATATATCCTCCACTTCCACTCTGAGTGGCATCTAATCTATCATAAAGGATTCCTCATCGACATTCCAATAATTAATGAGCAATTCAAGTAGTCGCACATTGGCTTTCATGTTCGGCAGTTTGAAAATTTTGAGCAAACCACATCCTCGTAAAGCATCCAAGGCTTGAGGATCATTCATAACTTCATTATCAACCGCTGCATGTTCCCTTTCACACCATGTGATTGGCATCCTAAAAAGAAATTGAAGTTTCAACCGTTAGTTTTCATTAAAATTAGCTCACGGCGTATACGCGGGTTACTATATACACAGTAGCGTATAGGGCCCGCGTGTACGCGAGTTTCACATTATCAACCCGTGTATACGCCGCGGCGAAATTTTGATCAATAGTTCAACGGTGAAACATCAATTAAAACTCTTAAAACTAATCACAATGAATTGCAAGCTAAGTGTAAGGGTTACCTGGAAGATTTTGAGGAATTTGAACGGTCGAATTTGACGCACGAGAAATTTGCTCCTTTTTCTCCAAATATTTGCTCTCCAATTCAAACGGTAACAATGGTGAGTCCAAAATCCTTTTTATAAGTTTTGAAAATGCAAAATTTTTTCAAAATTTCATTTTCTTTGGTTTCATGTGACTTTTAACTTGGGAGCTTGGAGTGTCGAGATTGGTTTGCTTTTCACGACATTTTGGACATTTTTCGACTTTTTCGAGACGGCTCCATGACTACTGACCCGTCATGGCAGGTATCGTTTTTTCACTGGCATATAGGTTAGGGACATCATTTTTCCGTTGCATCATGCATACTAGCCTTCATCTGTCGATACATCTGTCGTAGGGTCGATCCCATCATGTTATGGTTCGTAAGCCATCTTCACTCGCCGATTTTTAAAATCATGACACGATGGTAGAGCCATCCTTTACATGGGCATCGTAGTTAGCACCTCACTGACATTTGTTGCCCATGCTGCTTCAATTTGAGTAGGCTCGGGAGTCCTCTATAGTCCCGCCATGACTTATGCGTTGAAGACTCATTCCTCTTAGCTTCTTCGCTTTGTTCTGGCCTTATACCCTAGAGGCTCCTTTGTGTTGAGTTGTACTACTGCATTGCATGTTCACCATTTGCACCTTTTGGCCTAGAGCCGGCTTCACTTGGACTCGTGTTTAAGCCAACTTTTGACCATGACGACTGCAAAATCAACCTTGCATACCTTTGACTTCTGCAACTTGACACACCTTGACCCGTGGAAGGAACGCACCTTTGAGTGTCACTGACCAGTTTTCGCCTCCCTGCATTGAGCATAGGAATGTTCCACTCCCAGGAACTAGATCATCTGTTTCATCGACACTCGTTCTTTCCACTATACCATAGCATTCTTTTATTCTTTTTCAAGCTTAACAGAAAAAGACAAAAAAATTAAATATTCCAAAAAGAGCAGGAACGGGACAGTATTTCCATCTATTATTGGCAGCTAGAGTTAGTCGTGTCGCCCTTGAACAAAGCACTCGAAGCAAAGTCTCCTCCACTTGGGTGGGATTTAGTTTGACTTAGGTAAGCCTTAACCTTTGTTATTTAGTCAGTTCTCCCCCGATTGGTTATCTCTTCCAATCATATGGAGGGTTTGTTCGTGCCTCCTGCATGACGAACTTATACAGATTCATCATATGTTGCCATATAGTCACTTTGAGTCGTGCTTTTGTTCAAGGGAAGTTAGCCTGAGTCGGCCTCCCTGCGGTGTCTCTTGACTCATTTTTCAGTCGGCCATCCTGGTTGTTAGTGTCATGTCTATCATCACATCAGTTATATTGGTCCTTTACTCGTGCCGGTTTGAGAAGGTCCCCATTGACTTCTTGCTGGCGGGTCTTGTCCTTATCGACGACGACATCTTGCTCTTGGGGCAGGCTTAGAGCTGCACCCTGGCCCTATTTTCATTATTGATAAGTTACCTTGTGCTCAGCATCGATCAGTATCATGGGTCTTTGACTGAGTGGTTTCCCTTGTGTTCGACGTCAGCTTACATTATCACACATTGGGATTCATGTAGTACCTTGGTTTCCATTTTACCCTATTGGTGGATACCTCGCCTCTGTGTCAGCTTTCATTATTGGTTGGTTCAGAGGGTTTCTTCCGTGCGCTAGCTACATCTTGTGTACGTTGGAAACGTACTTCGGTTCAGTTACTACATCTTTTTTCGTTCGATTCCTTCCACATTATTGGCCTACGGGTTACACTCGCACTAGATTGATGAAGGATGCCTTAATGCCTTCCTTCTAGCGGATCTTTCCCTATCGACTCCGACTCATTGCTCTGGGGCAAAGATCTAGAGTCCATTTGGCAGTACCTTGGGGTTTGCAGTCATTAGTGGAAAATCCTTCTCTATCGACAGTGGGAAACCATCATTGTCTCCTGATCGATAGATTCTTACAGGTGTTCGACTCCAGTTCATTTATTCGCACTTGTTGGTTTGTACTGGGTACCTTAACGTTCATTATCATTATCAGTGAGTAGTCTCGCATTTGTTAATGGTATACATCAATGATCGGTAATCAAACGATTTCTCACATGGTCGACTTCAGATCATTTATTCCCATGGTGTAGAAATGTACCACGGCGGTCGATGAAGACCTCAGGTTGTATCAGCATTCATTGGTTCACTTGACAGTTGCTCCTGTTGCTGCTAGTTGATACCACTCCACCTTATATGTTGCAATCAGTTATGGCGACATTCTATATGCTGGCACCTGAGTTTGCAGTGTAGTACCATCCTTTTCCATCATGTTCAGTTGGTACCTTTTTGAGATCAGTCTTTGATATCAGGGATCTGTTGTATTTCTCAGCATCATTGACAGTTTTATATGTGATATTCAGACATGTACTTGTTCGATCATGATCATATGATCCATTATGTATTTTCCAGTCATTTATCCTTGTATACTTAGTGGATCCGCTTGTACTTGATATGCGGACATGCTTTGCTTTCTCTGAGCATGGGTATGCCCGCCTCAAACGGTGTTTTTTTCTGATCTCCTTTTGTGGCTTGGCAGGCTGAATTCTGGTGAAGTACTCCTCGACTTTTGGCAGATTTCCTTTCCATGTACTTGCTTAATATATTTCGGCCATCATGTTCCCCTTCTGAACTCATATATTAGGGGGCATCTGTTATAGCTCCAAATCTCACTATTATGGTTTGTGATGCTGCACTCATGGCCTAGGGCAACCCCTCCTTCTAGACCTGGTCCCAAATTTAAAAAACAGTGTTTTATTCCCTGTGCGCGACATTGCCCTGAGTTAAATGCATGTATACGCGGGTCCATATATACCCAACCCGCGTATATGTATTAAAACACTTTAAAAAAATATAAAACTCATTATTTTCGGGCGGAGATCGTGGGTTTTACCTGCTGATCACCTGTTAGTGCCCATGGCCCCAACTGTTCCCAACCAATTCCTAACTAAAAAACTACTTTGGATTGGTATAAAAAGACATCAAAGGGAAGGCCTAAGGGAGGAGAGAAGAGAGAGAAAGGTTATTATACTGAGATTTTTCCCCTGACCAGGTCTGAAGACCCTTGTGCCTTCTGCACTTCCCCCATTTGTACAGGAAACCCTTGTTTCCTCATGATTTGATGTTCATCCACTTGTTATGGCATCATGGAGTGAGTCTTGGAAGGAGATATGCTAGAGGCTTGAGGCGGGACGGATCCGGAAGGAAGCTGTGCTTGGAGCCTGCGAAAGGCTACTCAGGTGATATTACTCCTTTTGTACATTCTATTTGTCTATAATAAGGAAACACGTCTTGGTTCCCGATATGCTTCTTCTTTATGTTTATGATGTTCATGTTTGAATTTCATGTATGAATAGTTGTTTAAAGTTCATAACTAACTTCCTTCTTTTATAACATAAAGATGATTTTTGTATAAGTCTTTGTCCATATACTGCTGCATTCTTTGGAATTGGTTGTTTTGCAGGAAAAGGGAGCGAAAGGGACTTGAAGAAGGGTTTGGACCCTTGAGGAACTACTCAAACGTAGGACCTGAGGTACGTCCTTCTTACTTTAGAATTTTCTTTTGATAGCATAATGGTTGTGTGAGTGCATGTTTCTTTGTTTAGACAACTTTCAGTCTGCTAGGGTTTCCACCCAAAAGCCCTAGGGGATCAAATCCCTCAACACCCATGAAGATATTTTTGGAATAAAACAAGGGGGAAATGAAAGCTTGGAGGATTATGTGGAGCGATTTAGATACAACCCCCAAAAATCAAAACATAAGAATTTGGTAAAAGAGACCTTGAAAACACTCCTACTCAAAGGAATCAAAGATGAATTTTTAGAACCTTTAAATCTAATAGGAGCAGGTGATGTTTCTCACTTACCATATGATGATGTTTGTAATTTGTGCATTAGTTATTCAAGAGGAATCTCCAAGATAGGTAAGAATTCTAGAGAACTTTCTTCTCAATTTTTGGAATCTACTACAAAAATAGGAGCTACAAAATATTCTCTAAATTTACAATTGGATGATCTATAGGAAGAACGAAAGCAGTGTAAGGAGGATCATTCAAAAAATTATTTCCCATCACTATCGGGGTTTCAACAGGTATTTAAGGAATCAAGTAAGGAAATAAATCAACCGCCAGGTATAACTCAAAACTCATCATCATTTAATACTTGGAGTAATATTTATTGTCCCCAACAGGTTCCTCAACACATCTACAACCCCACAATTTCATGGCATACTTATAATCCTCCTTTGATTCAATACCTCACCATATTCCCACAATGGCCCTCTCCCTGGAGCTAGATATTCCCACAGACTCAAGGATGGTTTGAAGCCTCATGTCTAGGGAAATTCCCCATGCAAATTCCATTACCTGAGCCACAATAGTTGCAGTTCCCATCCAATGTACCACCAT
The DNA here is from genome assembly GCA_000404065.3 of Pinus taeda. Taxonomy (NCBI): domain Eukaryota; kingdom Viridiplantae; phylum Streptophyta; class Pinopsida; order Pinales; family Pinaceae; genus Pinus; species Pinus taeda. The sequence continues at coordinate 7,653 of APFE030598319.1, forward strand.
GTTATCCCTCTCTATGGTCCCAACCATTTGTGCAACCAAACCCTAATTTCAACAATCAAGTTGCACATCAATTTAAAACACCTATTTTTCCTACTCACTCCCCTATCAAATGTAATGCCATATCTTTTAGAGAGGCGAGAGGAGTGAATCCAAAAACTTCCCCTATTACCACAAAACAATTATCTCGAGAAGAAACTTTAATCCATAAACCATTAGAGAAGCAATCCATGATTGGAACTTGTTCGAAAACTATTGTTGAAGCTCACAAAGAAGAAAACCCTAGAGTTTCCTTTAACCATCCTTGTCAATCTAAAGAGATAAATCTTCAAGCTATGGAAGACCTATACAAGTTGGAGAACCATGAATATGTGTGTCCTATTGAATCTTGGTTCCAAACGATTGTTAGTACACCCCACTCCTTCATCGTTCAAAAACTCTCAGTACCATATCAAGTAAGTAATTTGGTTTCTCATACCTTGATATGCGTTAAAGTATGCATTTTAAACCTGAGTGTGAGTATTTAGTATTTTGTTATGCACATGGCTTCATTGGAAGTATGCCTTCACTTGAAGGTGATATTTCTTTCTTTAAAAATAGGGTAGGATAATAGGAGAATAATGAATAAAAATGCATAACAACACTCATGAGCTTGTGATTCCCTAAAAGCAATACTTTTGAAATTTATATTATCATGCACTCTCATGGTAAGACTTGTCAGAAGAAATTTACACTTAATACCTCATATTTTAAAGTGGCTTTGATTGTTGATCAACATGTCAATCAGGGATATTGTTTTAAATTACATGTAATACTTTTTCCTATTCTAACAAACTATCATCCAGAAAATCTTTTCAAATTCCTCTTCGAAGGGACGAGTGAAAAACCTCCTATGGTGGACCATGCCTACAAAACTTTAATAAGCTTTCATAAAGAACCCTGACATGATCAACTCAAGGAATATTTTTGGTCATTATACGAGATGTTTTTTTAAATAAGTTCTTAGGATAGCATGACCAGCTAGTAAAGAACAGTAATTAAAATTTTTTCACGCCATCCTACACTCTTAAAGAGTATATTTTCTTCCCCACCTATTAAGTAACCCATCTGAGGTTAATCATAATCATAGTTTTTTTTCTAAAAACATAAACGAATTAATTAAGGGATATGAGGTCTCGTTGCGAGCCAACCTACTATGATCATGGGTCCTAAAGAGAATGACATTACCTCACTGGTCACCAAGCCAGGGTAATATCTTTGAGTTGAAAAACTAGAAGACAAGAGGTCTCATCATGAGCCGGCTTATTCATTCTTGTTACTTCTCGTGAATGGCACTATCGATAGTTGGTTACCAAGCCAGGACATCGGCCTTCAATTAACTTCTAAAAAGAGAAAAAAGTAAAATATTCTTAAATAACTCTGAATCTATATCTAATAGGTGGGACAAAAGCATTTCATAAGGTTAAAAGGTACCCCTGTCGAGGCTATATATGCCTGCTGGCATTAGGGCCATGCCTATGGTATTAAAGTTGACTCTACACTATAATTTACTTGGTTGTTTTTGCTTTTCGTGAACTCACTATCAATCTCTTTAAGAATGGATTTAAAATCCTTCTGTTGTTATAAATTGGAGTTCTATCTTTTTGGAATGATTTTTATGGGTGGGGGGACCCTTAGTGCAAGTAATTCACTATGCCCAGGAAAGAGGAGCTTCAATTATACATGGATAATGGTAAAATGGTCACTATGGGAAGATATTACTATGTCTACTTTTAACACCATGCTTTTAAATCATGTCACTCACAATTACAATGAGGATTTTAAAGTGTAACTTCTGATCAAGGATGCCTGCGAGATATTCTTTTGGAAATTTTGAAAGTTAGCTATTTTATCCAAGTAATAACACCATCCGTGCAATTTAGTTTTTATAGAAGTTTTCGTTTTAGGTTTTCTTGAAATCAGTTTTCGTTTTAGGTTTTATTGAAATTAGTTTAAGCAAATAAAGAGTCCAGTAGACACTCTATTTTAGAGCAAGCTTTATCTAGCGCAAGAAATGTGATCACGAAAAATTGCAGGAACATCATTTTGAACACCTACAAATATTTCTAATTTTGTTTTTTTTTGCAAGTGACTGTACCAGATTTCCTTGCATGAGGACATGCAAGATGGTCAGCATGGGGGGATTTTGGGTCTCGCTTTTGTCTTATTTTTTATCTATTTCTCTGATGTTGTCGATTGGCTAAATGAGTATTTTCAAAGAGTATTTGTTACTTCTTGGTTTTAATAGGATTAAAATGGCATTAATAAGAGTTTAATTAATTCTTGTATGTTGTAGGATTAAAACTCATTTATTATACTTTGTGATGTGCCTGCACCAATGCATTCACATGCCTGCACCATTACACTTACCTACCTGCACCATGCATTGGGATTCCTACACTAGTTATAGTAGCTTCCTGCACTATGCTGAACTCAAACATGGTCTTATGCTCTGTTCATGAAGGCAATGGTATTTTGAATTGTATCAGCTATTGACTTATATGATTTTGTTCCTTGGCTTGTTATGGCGCATATGGTATCAAAACATCTAGTCCCTCCATAAGAATAATGTGTGCTTGTCTATCACAATCTCTAATGAACCATCCCAACAGTTGGCCTTTAAACAAGCCAGTGAGTTTAGAGGTTTGGCTTGGCATTGATAAGTATTTTGAGATTATCAAGGAGCCCATGGATTTGGAAAAATGCGGAACGGTCTCATCAAGCAATGAGTTGTGATACTCTGCATTGTGTGTTTCTATGTGGTTTTCTAAGCTTTGATGCAGATGTTTATGTTGGAAATAAAGCTCTGCCAACTCTGTTCAACTTTACAATCAATACTTTCAAGAGTATCCTCGTCTCCAATAGCCTTGCTTCAACAAAGAAAATACTCCACGATATCAGTGATGTAATAAAACCTTCTAGAACGACTCTGCTTCTTGGACCTCCAAGCTCTGGAAAGACAACTTCGATGTTGGCTCTTGCTGGGAAGCTTAGATCTGACCTCAAAGTATCTGGTAAAGTGACCTATAATGGGAATGAAATGAACGAATTCGTACCTCAAAAAACATCAACATACATTAGTCAAAATGATTTGCATCATGGCAAGATGACTATCAGAGAGACATTAGATTTCTCTGGCCGCTGTCAAGGAGTGGGAACTCGATATGAGATCCTTTCAAAGCTCTCAAGGAGGGAAAGGAATAGATGAGGAGGTGTTCGTTGTGGACCTCAAGGATTTCTCTTCATCGACAGGATGTGGAAAATTCCTGAAGAAAATGACCGCAGTCACATTAACACTAGAGTCAAGGCAATGCTCTGTCCTCATCTATGCCATGTGGTTATGATACAAGGTAGCGCCCATCCTACTTGGAGTCTAGCAACAGCACCATTCCAGGAAAAGAGGAACGATTCACCAAAATCATCCTTGTTTCGACATTCAGTTGTAAACTAATTTTATTTATGGAAAATTGTTGAGATCTGATTCCTCTATTCTATTCGGCTAATTAAAATCCCAAATTATAATTTAATGCTATATAAGAGATTGTTGGGAGCAAGAACGATTAGTCAGTCAATTAATGAATTAGACAACGATCCAGCTAAGAACAGTGCACGAGAGAGAAAAGCGTAGAAGCGAAGAGGAGTTGTCCCAATGTAGCCTCACGCAATTCATCAGCTTTGGATCGCTCTCTGGTCTTGTTGGATTTGAGGGATGTCTGCATAATGTAAACATTGTTTCAGTAATTAATTGAAGCAATTTCCCAACATGTTCCATTTATCTACTTGTTGTGTCTAATGATTTCTATTTTTGTGTGAATCAAGAACTCAAAGAGGGTGTGAGCTGGCTAGGTTGGCCACCAGAACATCTCGACACATATCTCATCTTTTAGATTAAATAGCATCCTAATTATTATTTGTCATGTGAAAGACTTAACTATTTCAAGTCTCTTTTCCTTCTTCAAGTTAACGTTATTTAAATTGTTGCAGTGTTTTCCCTTCAGCTTTAAACTTCAATGATTTGTTGCATTAAGAAATTATTCCTATTTGTGCTTACGCTTGGGATATTTCTCCAGTTGTTCTTATTGACAAGATCTGCTTATGCGTTGATGAGTTGCAATTGATTTATACTCCGGAATATGAAAACAATGTGAGTGGGTGTGGTTTTGAGGCACTGACAGATCCATTTAAAACTCTGCTTACAAAAACCATATATTATTTGGATGTCGTGGAGCCAATATTAATGAAGGTAAATTGTGTCATTTACTTTCCATTAAAATTCTAGAGAGTTTGCAAGATTTATTTTCAGGGAAAGGAAGGCGAGACATTTACATTAATTTAATTGCTTTCATAAGTTATTTATGCAACATATTTACTTGAAAATGCTTTCAAGTTAACCTTACACACAATTAGTGCATGTATAATTAGTGCAAGCATAATGGTTTTGAATTTCTTTTGAATTTATTCTAGCATTTACAATATTTTCGTTATTATGTCAGCACTGCTTGATTTCTAGTTCAGTTTCCTTCTATTCGCTTGTAATTAGAATTTCCTTTCGCATTGTTAATTTCCTTTTATTTCCCACATGATTTAATTGTGTGGATTGATGTTTTCTTGAATTCCCTTTAGTGCAGGATTTCATTTATTTATGAGATTAATACGCAAGATAGACTAGCATTTATTTTGCAGGTTGTCAGGGGCTTTCTCTGGCATTTACAGTGTTGTGTCTCGAAGTTCACATACTTTCCAGATTGACAAGTTAAATGTTGGTACATTTATAAGCCCTATACTGCACCCAACAATATCTAAGGTCAACCGAGATGTCTCCTAACCATATAACAAAATAAGTATATATGTAATAGCCCCAAGTTATATTTCCATGTAAAAGGGAAAAAATCAACCAAGGTCAAGGGACATGTATTCCAAGCTTAATGGTGGGTAAACATTAATGGGTATAGAAAATGGCAAATTAAAAGAGGCAATAAATGGCATTTAATATGAGAAATAAAGGGAAATATGATAAAAGGGAGATGAATAGACACAAATATGCATGCAAGGAACGTTACAGAGTAAATGAAGGAAAATAACAGAAAAAGGGAAAATTAAAGGAAGAGACTAGACATCAATGATAAGAAGGCACCTAAGAAATAGTTGACATATTTTTCTCAGCTTTGGAACAATTTTTAGCAAAGGAGGAGTAAGCACTTGGACAAGAAAGCAAGGAAAACAAGGGTGTGCAAGAGGAAGTTTGGATAGCAGCAAGGATAGAAATTAACAGTGGATTGTAGGTAATAGTGTGCATGTGAGATTTAGCATGTTGGGATTCAATTGCATGGTGCATGCATTAATTTATTGTTTATGTATATTGTCATTGGAATGGGATTTTCTTGAACTAATAGTGGTTTCATTCTTGCCTTTTCATCTCCTGGATAGTCATGGTGTTGTGGGTTCCCTGTTTTGGTTTAAGCTTTAGATGGTTGATAGAATTAGATCCTAGTTGAGGTGGTCTTGGGAAAATTCCCAAGGATCAAGGGTGGAGATGGGATTCTCTTGGAGCTCTTAATGGATGGGTGGAGAAAAAAATCCCTTTTGATTTGGTGAAGAAAGTCAGAGGCATCCAATCTTGTTTAGTGTTAGTGATTTCTGGATCGGTTTAGGTGCAATCACTATGGTTGAGGGTTGAGGTGGTTTTTCCTCTGGAAGCCTTGGTTGGTTCAATTTTGGTTTAACCCATATGATCCCACATTAATTCTTGGAATATGGCATGGGGATGATTGGTTGAAAGAGAGATTTGGTTCAGCCTAATCTATGGTCGGGTGAAACGTGGAAATCCATGACTTGGTTGGCTTTTGCATATGTTAATATAAGCTATTTTCTTATTTTGATTGATGGGCACTTGTACTGGTTGTTATGTTGATCTTATGGCTAGTTTTTCATGGATTCTATGTTGGTTATATGCAAGGTTACATGATGTGTTCTTGTTATGGACCTTTTTCATGATTTGATAAGTTATTGAATGATTAATGAATGTATGGGCTAACAAGTGTTGTTGCATCTAGCTTGAGAGGGCATCGATCCTTCTTGATGATTCTCTGATGAAGTTAAAGAGATCATGATCAAATATGCATTCATGACCTGTAGCTTCTATGTTTACTATATGTTCGATGAAATGTGTATCATGTATTAGGCATGTCTTAGTCAATATCTTGCTTGAGTATTGGTTTTTTAGACTTGTTATCACCTTAGACATGATTCTAGAAAGTTCTGGGCACTTATGGGCAATGGCTTATAGATGAACCCTGAAAAAATGGCACAGATCTTGCGACTGCATGCATAAAACTGGAATATTTCAGTCATAACCACATGTAGTAAGCTTTGTGGGTGCAGTTGGATCTTTCCAAAACATGCACAACTTGGCAAGGGTGTGGTTTGGGTTTTAATCTTGTGAAAATAAGTTCTATCTTATGAAATGATCATCAAAGGTTGTTAGATGACTTATGATTGATCTGGTGTTTCTGAGAAGTGTCAGTAAGTTTCTAGTTTCTAGGCCCCACTTCCATAACTGGAATTTGGAGGTTATCTCATCTCATACTAACACTCAGCTCATTTTTACCTTGGAGGGATTATTAAAGTAGGTAAATGTGGGAGGAGGTGTTACAATATATGTCAACCTAAATTCATTCATTCTAGCTCAGAAAATTAGGTCAAGCAAGAGAAAATGGTTTGGACTTGAGGCAGAAAAAAGGATAGTTACAATGGTGTAAAAAATTATTAAGAAAGACGATTTTTTTGTTGCAAACAAATATATTTGGAATACCCCATCGCACCTTAGGAACCTGTGGAGAATACTCGAACATATGTAGACATTTTGATACTTTTGTTGCAGACCTATAGCTACATTCCCTTGCATACCTGTGAAGATAATCTGCAATTCAGACCTATGGAATACTCGCACCTGTAGCAATTTATCTTTAGAACTTTGGAGAGATAAATTCACACCTGTGGTGCCTCTTAAGTACTTGTGCTAGCACCTTTCATACCTATAATAAGCATCAAAATCTCAAACCTTTGTATGTTACCTATGGACAAAATTTTCAAAGCAAAGGATTTCGAACTGTACTACAAACCTGTGAGAAATTATTTGGACCTACATCATCAGATATGTGCCTAGCACTTTGTACACTTAGTTGACATCTTTTGTATAGTTTTGAGAGACGTGTTTGGGCATTGTTTAGGAGAAACCTAGTAACAAAATTAAGGATACCTTTGGAGCATATTAAAGTAGAATAGTAGACCAAGTTAAAGTATAGTCCTGGAAATACTTTGAAGATACACCTTGGAGACTTTTGAGCATTCCCAAAGTCATAAGTTATAGGCCTCAGCTCAGAATTTGTAGCAGTGCTTGAACATCATTTTGAAGATATAAGATAGATTTAGGAGTAGAAAATATTCCTTGGATAAATATTACTAAAGTTTGTTGAAACACTACTTTTAGAGCATTATTGTTGAATATTTTAGAAACACCTTTTTGAGTTGTATTTTATCTGCATTGAAGAACCTATTGAGCTCCTCTTTGAAGTAGCATTATTTTAAGCCCCTGTGAAGTAGTCTTTGAAGAATATTATTTATGTGTGTATGAAGAGCATTTGAGACTCTTTCTAACCATAATGAGGATGACCTTAATGGACTAGCCCCTGGAGCATTTTGGAGAATTGCTAAAACAGATCTTGGTATTACACATGAAGCATAGTTGAAGTGAGAGAATTTCAGAGAATCATTCGGAGTTTGTTGCAGAAGATATTAGAAACCTTGAAGAACCATTAAACCCACATTGAATATCTGAAGCAGAGCGTTATATCCCTAGAGGATTGGAGTCCTAAAGAGCCAGGTTGGAGCCTGAACCAGTTGAGAGGATTGGAGCCCTAGAGGATTGGAGTCCTCAAGAATACCAAGTTGGTGCTTGGTGAAGTACAAATTTAAAGATTTGAGCCCTCATCTAGGGTTAGAGCCTCTAACTATCATTGTACTTGATTCATTGTAAAGAGGATTGGAGTCCTCGTCAACTCTTGTTAATAAAACTATCTATTTTGTTCATTTTGTATTCTATTTTTAAGAGATCTTAACTGGTAAAATAACATTTGTAAAAGAAATACTTATCAACCCCACCCCCCCACTTAGTATTTCCATCAAACTAAACTAATGTGTACAAAATATGAATACTTAATGAATTCACCATGGAAAGTGAATGATGAGTTCCTACCCACTCTCACTAAATCACCTGAGGGTTTCCATCCTAGGGCCATAGAAGCAGAGAACTAGGTTCTCCAAACTACACCAAAAAACAAATGCTGAAATCTGAGATGTCCCAAATGATCTCCTCCTCCTCCTTTTACAGGCCCAATAGATATATCTCCAATATTCTAGAAGTATTTGATTTTATTAGTTTGTTATTATTCTAGAAGTTTCCCCTTGACTTCATCTTAAGTGACTTTTTTCCTTTTCCCCTTTTAATTAAGTGACTATTTAAAGCCATTTTTAATCTAGGAAAATGGTAAATCTCCCACAATACTTTTTCTAACCACTAGAAGTCACTTCTCAGCATCCCACCCTATAGATCTTCACATGTTGGTTCCAATGAGTTATTACACTAAGGTATTCCATCAAACATTCCTCCTGGAATGCCCCCTTAAGCATGATTACTTAAATTGTGCTTAATAATAATCTCGATTTAATAGAATTTTAGAAAGCAAAAGAACCAAAAACAAGTTGTGAAGAATCTCCCCTAATGATGAATATGCCAAGCAAACGTCATCAAATCCCATAAAACTCTTAAAAACCTGTTCAAGGCTCTTAATGATGTAATCCTACTCCTATGACCTGGCCATCACATACCATGAAAATCCATCCTGGTTGTACTATAGAGAAAACTAAAAATGGGGACATTACATATAACCTTCACATTTATTGACATATTGAAGAGGGCTCAATCTCATAAGGTATCAGGGCACATAGGATTGCATTACATGAATAGTGAAGAATAAAAATATAGTGCCCCTAAATAAACTAACCATGTAGGTAGAAGAGGACATGGGAGAAAGAAGAAGAATCAAGATTTAGGAAGAGTAACATACATACAAGGGATCATTTCAAAAGTTGAAGTAAAATCATCCGCTCGAGAAGCAAAATTTGAGAAGAAAGGATCAGGTAAAACTTCTCTACAGAGGCCAGCATCTCTTGAGTCAACTATGTTGGGTGCACATATTAAGGAGGTGGAACTTTATGAACCCTTAGTCTCAGAGACAATCCCAATAGTTTCTATTCCATCTATATCAACAGGTGAAGGATATCAAGGCTTGTTAGAAGGACAAGGGGACACAAATGAATGTGATTTAGAATCAAGTCCATAAGAATGACCACTTGACCATTGCATCCCTGATTTAGGTAGCATTGTGAAACAACCTGTTGAGCACTTTGTTGCATAGGGGGGTGTGAAATCATTAGGATCACCCAGACAACCTGAACAGTTTGGACAACCTGAATAGCTTGAACAACTTGAGCAACCCTCATCACAAAAAGGGAGAAATATCCTCATTAGGGGGCCCACCAATAATAGTTGTACCAAACCCTCGAGCTTTAAGGTATAACCAAACGGCATAGAGCTTAGTTACCACCTTTGAGTTTCCCATTGGAAATCTCCAGGGGCAGGCCCTAATGAAAAACATCCCTTTGTCTGCACTTCCTACTTTTCAGTGTACAATTATTGAAGATTCAGATACATTTCTCTTTGAATTTGATGTCCTCTACAGGAGCCATGATTACACCACCGATGAAAATAAATTAAAATTGTTCCTAGCTACACTAAAGGGAGATGCACTAAGATGGTTTATGGGACTTGGTGGGGCATCCATTACCTCCTGGGATGGGATGAAGAAGACATTTTTAGAAAAGTATAAAAAAAATCTATAACATGTCATTCCTCCTCTATCTAAAACTATCCTCACCTGTATGGATTCATTATTTAACAACATCAGGATTGTTGTCATTCTAGAGATCAGAGGGAAGAGTTATTTAGGATAACTCATACAACAAATGAAAACTTGTAAGAGTATGTTGATCACCTTCAATACAATCTACAAATATCTCAACATAATAATCTAGATAAGGAAATAGTTAAAACGATTCTAATTAGAGGAACGTAGGATGATTTCCTTTACATGCTAAATCTTCTCAGGAAAGGAGATATATCTAAGGAACCTACTGTAGCCACTACAACACCCTCCAAAATTTCTCCTACATTTAAATTTTGGAGCCTCCTAAGGATCATGTTTTTTGTCATTACAAGTCATTAAAGTTGTTTTATGCTTGTTGTTTGAGTTTTTCTAAGTTTTCAAGTTTCCTCCTAAAGAAGCTCAAAGTGCCATATTTTGGTAAATATAGCTCTGACGCACCTTCTAGAGGCAGCTCTAGTGCACTCTCTTTCATTACTTGATCCTATCTATTACGAGAATATGTGTTGGACACACTTCCATGACCTGGCGCACTTTTTAATTGTAGTCGACACTTGTGTTGCAAAGACTTGCGCCCTAATTGTTGCACTTGGAGATTATTGTCATTTTGTTGTTGTTTCAATGTATGCATGTTGTTTTTGGGAGTTGTGCGTATTCTTTTCATAAGATTGATTGTGTATGTCTATGTGATCATGTTGAAGATTTGTTATGCATTCTTTTTCTCACTTCTTTGTTCTACTGATCTCACACTTAGTTTGTTTTGGGTTTTTATTTATCCTCATATCTTGCGCTATATCATGAACATGCTTACCATTTAGTTCAAGTCATGAGCATTTTTTTCACTCCCATGACCTAGACATCACTCTCTTGTAGCTTACACCTATGCCCTACACCCATAACAAATTCTCCTTTCCTTCATGAGCACATAGCTCACTCCTAAGGCACATTATATGACCCCTTGTCTCTTGAACATGCACCTTGTGCCTAACTTGAAACCTTTTATCTTCATGAGTGCAAAGTGCATCTCCAGGCCATAGTCATAATCTCATTGTCTCCTACAATTGTGCCCTGTGCTAGGCTTGGGAAGCCATGCCTTCATGAGTGCATAGCACATTCCCATATTTCATGAGTGCATAGTGCATTCCTAGTGAGCAAGTTTGTCACGCTTGTCTCTTGAATATGTAACCTGTACCCAACTAGAAGACCCTTCCTCTGCGATGGCATAGTGTGCCCTCCCAATGCCCATACCTCCACCTCTTACCTATTGAATCTGTGTCTTGCGTCTAAGAAAGCCTCCCTCTCAATCCTAGCACATTGTCCAATCGTAGTTAGAATATTGCATGAGAAAACAAGATAGAATATGTTATTTTGGGACTGATAGTGTGTTTCCATGATTGAATTTCATTTTCAGGTACTATCATATTAACATGGAAGATTATGTTCGAGCATTTCATTAAGGATATTTTTCAAGAAGACACTTGTAAAGATGAGAAACAAAGATACCATCATGCAGGAGATAAAGGAATTCTAAACTATGACAAATAGATGGTAACCAAAGATGACTTGGAAGGCTCTAATTCTATATCCATACCCTTTGTAGTGTGAAGATGAAGTACGTTCCAGATCTATCATAAAGAGTTGAAGACATAGCATCAAATAAAATAACTTGGAATTGACACATTATAATGGATCCTCATGTCACAATCACCAAATTGTAGCTTCTCAAAATGTGAACACGAGAGTGTTATTTTATTCCATGTATTCTCGCCACAATTTTGGTGAAATGTAATTTTGTGGTTTCAAAAAAAATATAAAATGCAAAATGTTCTGAAGCCCAAGGGTCACACATGGAATGTGAAGAGTCACTAGGAAGTCTAAGGGTCATTAGGAGCTAAAAAGTCATATGGGATCTCAAGATTCATGAGGGATGTCAAGAGTCACATGGGAGGTGCAAGGTCACCTCATTTGTTATAAATAAATCCTCAGAACTCAAAAAAAAGGAATTTTATCCTTGGCTTCTTAAGCTTGGCATAGGAGAGAAGATCATTCTTTTGAGGAGCAAGTGGTGGCTTGATGTTCCATTATTGGGGCTAGTGATGCATCAATGTAATTGTGTATCTTGGCACTCTCATTTAATATTTTGAAGCTCTCAGAGATGGGCATACTTTCATGCATGTCTCATGAATGTTGTAAGACTATTCTTTCATGTTTGCAATGTATGCTTATGTTCATATGTAATAATGAAAATGAAATATTTCATTGGCTTTGATATACATCTTAATTGAATTTTCTATCCTTGATTTCATGACCATTGTTACTTTGCGAACTATTTTGCAGATTAATTAACAATTATTTCTATGTATGTGTGTGTCATTATTAGGATGGTAATATTACTTTTCCTTTAAAGGCTTACTCTTTATTTTCCCATTCATGAAATTACTTTATACACATTATAATTGTGTGTTTCACAAATCTAACTTGCTTATTTCAAAATTATATGCATGCTCTCTTATGTTTTTCATTGCAGCCAAGGCAAATCATTAAGATCATTATAATGGCAACGGGGCCAATTTCATGGATGAGGCTCTTATCCCAAATGGTGTGAGGTATAGTTAGGACTTCATACCATGGAGACCCCATTGTATTGGTGGACTTCCAGCACCACTAACAGAACCATATGATAATATTGTTCAAGTTTTTCGAATAAGTTCTAGAGGATCAATAAGAAACGAGAATATGACACATGATGCTTCTACCAAGATTTTAAAATAAACCAATTGTGGGGAAACATAAGCAGAAATTGGGAACATGCTGGAGAATTTCAAAACTTGCATCATGATCTCATTATCCTCTCAACATGATAGTGTTGTAGGTGAAGCAAAAACGTATTGAAGTAGAAAAAACTTTGGCCATATTATGCTCTCGGTGCAGGAAGAAACATCCTATGAGGGAGTTCCCACTTAATAACTGTAATATATGTGAGAAGGATCATTCTATGGAATAGTTCCCATCATTACCTCGATTAAAATAAATTTATAATGAGATGAGGGAAGATACTGAAGAAACATATTTTATTAGCACCAAGAAGCCCTGGAATCCTTAGCCAGAAAGTATGGTGCAAGAACCCTTCTCTTCTTTTAATTATTGGTTTGGCATGTAGAGACCTGATAAAATTCTCCAACAAATGCAACACCCAATAGCTCCACTGTAACCTCCTAATCCCCCTATGGTGCAATGCCCCATGCCTTGTCTTCAGTGTCCCTCCCCATCATGGGCTCGACCATGGCAAGGGATTGTTCCACCTAACCTAATGCATGTTCAAATTCTGATGCAACAACAACAGTTACAACTTCCCCCCAATATGTCGATAATGTTCCTCCATTATTCCTTGTTTACAGTGTTGGACCCACCAACATTCAAGGGGTATTCCTGATATGTCATTCCAATTAGATCTCACACCATTTGGGATAGGAACCCCATCCAGAATATGGCCCAATTATCGGTTAAGATATGCCTTGGATCTAACTGCCAACAAGAGAGAGGAATGCAAATGTGCCTTCGAAAAGCAAGGTCGGTGTACCTGGTGAGTATTTTATTGTATGTGTGTCAAAGTTATTTCACTACAGTGGGGAGTAAAATTGAGCCTCTAGGAGAGAGGTAGTAGTGCCACCCTAGTAGAGACACGCATAAATGAGAAGGATTTGTACAACATCAAGCGGAATAGTCCACAGAGATGCGACGGTCGATGCACCCAATGTAATGAGGAATATTTGTCTGATATTTAGTAGAATATTCCACAAGGATGCGATAGTAATAATAGAAATTAAAACACATTCTCAATATGATAAATACCAAAATAACCGAAATAGTTCAACTACTTTAGCACAAATGAAAGCAAACATGAATTACAAGCATTCACAAAATAGTCTTACAAATATCCATAATCCATGCATGAAGAACGTGTTGGCCCATAGGGCTTCTTATATTAATTACAAGTTCCAAGACATGTGTATACAATAAACACCACTAGCTCCTATATTGGAGCATAGGAACCACTCCTTACTCCTCAAAAGAACTAGCTTATCTCTCCAATGCCTTGCGGGAGGAACCAAGGTGAAAATTCCTTTGCTCTTACAATGAAGGTGTATATATGAAAAAGAGGAAGTGATGCTTCACCTTCCTTATGACCATTGATATACCCTCGTGATTTTTTTATTTCCTATGACTTTTCAAAATTACATGACTCTTCATATACCCTCGTGACTGTTTGACTTCCTATGGCTTTTCAACTTTACATGACTCTTCATATTCCATACATGTCCTTTGGACTTCCACTTTACATTACATTTTTGAAACATAATTTACATCATTAACCATAATGGTCTTGCATGTGACAACACATGACATGAAATGACATGACACTGTTGACATAGAATTGTTTGATGATGTGGTAATTTCAAGCAACTACTATCACTGTGTGTTGTAGGAATTATTCTTTGCACCTCTGCATGGCTTGGTGATAAGGGATCTTCAATGATCTCAAGTCTTGAATGTTGATCGCAAAGTGGTGTCCCTTTTATTTCTCTTGATTAATCAACTTGCATACTCAACTACAAGATGGTCTTTCTGCATGTTTCACTCCTTCATCTCCTTCTTCATCTTCTTGTTATGGCATAATAAGGTACATGTTTATGCAATTCACTAATGACGAGATGACATCAATTCGAAAACCCCCTAGTCTAATATTGAGCATGTTGATCCATTGACTGAGTCGGAATCAGATGGAAGGCTAGGAAAAGGGCTCAGTGACTTGAAATTTCTATAGTTCAAGTAGGCAAGGTGAGCCTTGAGCCTTGAGACTACATAGTGCACAGTTCAACCTACGCTGAGGGGATAAGCTGCGCAATTCCCAGGGTCATTGTGACAGGATGAGGGGATGAGAACTGGGTGAGAACATTGTGTGGTAATGGGAGACAAGAGAGGTTGGTCCATTTTTCGTTTGCCTAGTATAGGAGCTCAAGGGCGAGCTTGAGGCTAGAGACTACGTACTGCACAGTTAAGGCTAGGCAGGGAGAAAAAATGAACAATTTTGGGAGTCAAGGCTAGGGCTTGAACACAGAAATTGTGTAGTGAAACATTCCTAGGAGGCAGGAACTATGCATTTCACAATGAAAAGAGGCAAGGTCACAGCTGAGGACTGAGATTGCATAGTGCACAGTTCAGGGAGGGCAAGCGAAGCTAGTTTGCTTGGTCGGGAAGCTTTCCAGAAAATGACTAAGTGCGAGATCAGTGAGGTTGATGTTAACAGTACTGTTGGAAACCTAATCCTCAATGGGTTAGTGTGGAAGCCGAATGGACAAAAGGAGTCCAAGAGACCTTGGGATGTGAATCCCAACGGTCACAACAATGTACTATAAATGTATATTTCCTGTTAATAAAATATGTACTCACATGATTTATCTTTCCTATTGTTCTTGCTCCCATGTGTGTTTAACATGGTATCAGAGCGGGCGTATTCCTGCCCTGCGTAATTAATTTGAGCCATTTGTTTATGGCCTTTCTGTGCAGTTTATTTCTACCATATTCCTTTATACAGACCTGCGCCCTGTCTTCCATATTCACTTGAACATATGAAACGTTCCTCTGCCTGACACTGCCAACGTTATCCAAGCTGTTCTGACATGTCTGTCTGTTATATACGTTTTTGATATTGTCTGCACCTTTTGTCAAGCCTGCACCCTTTGACAAGAGATCAGCTGCAAACGCTATCTCACTGCGTCAGTGTCATAGACGTTTTATACCTACGCTCTCTGTCTGACATTCATATGACCTGGTTTGAAACGTTTGCGCTGGCATGCTGGTCATCCTGACCTGGTTTGAAAGTTGGATGCTCTGTCGCTTGATTTCTTACTGGACGCTTTGTATGTAGTTGGGGCAAAGTCTGTTCTATCATTGCTCGACACACCATGATGGGCACTGTAAAGGGTTCAACCTTGAAATGCAGCTGCTCTTTCCAAGTTTTCGTATGCCTGATATGCGCGGTTTTGATACCTCTGCGTGGAGATGTGTTGCTTTTGCGTGAAGCCTGACATGCGTGAAGACTGACATGATGTGTTGCTGATGCGTGGTTTTGAGACAGCCTGATATGCGTGGTTTTAATATGATAAGTGTGGTTTTTTAGAAATTGGGTGTTGATTTCTGAAATGGTTTTAGTGATGCGCACTTGTATGGGTTGTGTTTATAAATCAAAAGCGTTGAATGATATACAATGACGATGGTTCATCAGTTTATGGTGAACGCTCTTATATAAGCATGTTGGAATGGCAAACTGTTGTATAGTTGGGTTTATAAAGTTCAGTGAATCGATGCTTGATTTTACACTTGGCTCTCTGATGATATAATATCCACAACGCAAATAAATTGATGTCCCATAAGAAATATTTAAAATAATGGTTGAATAACACATTGGAAGTGCAGCTATTGTGATGGAACGTTGAGAGAAGCAGCTGTGTTGAATCGAATCTGGTAAGTTTGCATTGGTATTTAATTGGTAACGCAAAGATCATGCCGTAGTGTTACAGCAGAGTAGGCGGTGATTAAAGTTTAGCCTTGAAGTTTATGTTTGGAGGGTCGATTACTTGCAGACTATATGGCATTATAGTTGATTGAAATAGATCATCGTTTGTTGACATATTAAACATTGTGGAAGGCATTGGCACATCGACTTGGAGAGTCGATTTTATAGAAGGCACAATTGTTTAATAAACATCGAATTGAATTGTTATGAAAATGTTGAAATCGTGTTGAGCTGCAGGTTCAGAAATTGAAGAAATTGGGTTCAATAGCACTTGAATCATACATGGCGCTGTTGATTGAATAATATAACACATTGAATGCAGTTGAATGCGTGATAAATTGGTACTATGGGAAAATCGATGTATATCAAGATCGATTAAAGAATTTTATGCAGTGGTGTTGAATTTGTAATGATGCCTTCGATAAGCCATTGCCATTAATAATGATGGTGTTCAATGCGTTCACCCATTGTTTGATTGCCTGATGAGAATTGAATCACAGGTCAAAAGCGCAATGGAGAAGCAATGGAACGGTTTTCCTGGATGTTGAAGAATGTATCGGTTCATTTGCAATCGATCATCAGAGTTCTGCTGGAGAGCAAACAGCGTTTTGATAATCTAGAAATGACATGCCAGAAGGTGCGATCCAGAATTGATAAAAGTTTGATGAATTAAATCCGAATTGATAGCGTGGACAGAAATGTTGAAGGCGCAGTTTGCCAGAGTATTTGTAAGGTTAGGCATGTTAATGCAATTCCTGTGGATGATGATTTGCTGAAGAGAATGTTAAATACGATGTAGGAGTTGCAAGTAAAAACCAGAATGAAGTTGCAAGTGGAAACCGGACGCAGGTTTGAAAAGTCTTGCTAGTTGCTCTATTCCTGGACACTATTGAAATGAAATCGAATTGTTGGATTGAACTGTAGGAGCGCAGGTTGAATGGCAAATAGAATATTGAGAGGAGAGCTGATTGTATGGGTAAGTCATGTATGTGTTATTGACATTAAGTTGTGAAAATTTCCATGACTATGTGGATGCGTTAGTTGTATTCGAATTGGGAAGTTTTAAGAGTGCACCTGAATATTGAGTTAAGAGGTGATAAGAATTGGGAACGTGGTTAAAGAAACAAACAAGAGTCAAGTTTTTCTTAAATTGTGATGTAATGGTATTACACACACTGGCACATTTTAAATTATGACTTTTAAAATCCCTGTGAAATGGAGATGTGGAATGATATTTATTGAGTGAAAGTTTGTAAAAAAAATGGAAGTTATGAGGAAAACTTGGGATAATTTGTACTAATCATGGTTTTATAACCATTATTGTTTTGTACAAAGAAATTTCCAAAAGTAGTTGAATTTGCCAGAAGGGGATTTTCTCAACAAGTGATTGAATGGTATTTTGATATGATCAAGCAATGTGATTCTGGGAAATGTAGGTTTCCTGCATCAACGTATGAAAGTTCTTGAGAAGTAATTCTCGGTTATGCATTCGAACAGTGTGAGTAGTTTAAATAATTTGAGAAGTACATTAAAGCAGCGAGTCATTTGCTACATTGAAATTGGTACTGTGCTGTCTGTTATAGTGACTTGGTGATATTGGCATCCTGCTACTCATCTAATAGTTGCAATTATTTATCATTTTATAGACCAATTTGTAGCTGAAGATAACATCACTTCTCTGATTATATTGGTTTGAAATGGATAGAATAGATGATGTATTGAAACTACTGAATAATTTAATACTTTCCACTATTGATGAGATGGTTAAGATCAACAAAGCCTCTCTTTCCAATATCAAAATTTGTCTCCAAAATGCACATGAAAATATTGAGCTTTTGCAGCTTGAGACAAAGCTACAGCAGGAAGAATTACACAAGTGGAGTCATCATTCTAAACCTGTTTCTGTTCAGCAGATTGAAACAGATTCCCATAAACAGCAAGTCAATAATGTTACAGTTCATTCAAATAAAGCAGCAGTTGTACATGTAGATGCAGAAACTCAGTCTGCACTTCCCAAGCCCATCACCAGACCTTGGGAACAGCTTGTCCACAACAAGCACAGAACTAGTCTTGGATATGACAAGGACTTGTCCTTTCATATTCCAGACTACGCCAAGCCCATTCAGTTTCAGAGTGTTGGATTCCATTCATACAGGCACTGCTCCTCATGAAAAGTTCACTCCGCTTTCTAAGACTCTGCCTCTCTTTCAACAACAACAACAACAACAGTGTGAAATGCCAACACTGTGACCGAGTTGGCCATTTGAAAGATCATTGTTTTGATCTTCATCCATGTAAGCACTGTCATAAAACCAGTCATTCTTCACACAGATGCTTCAAAAACAAACGTCCTGCAAGAAAAAAGATTCATCTAGGATGGATCGCTTCTTGGCAATGGGCATCAACAGCCAAGAAGATATTCCAAACACATGTTAGAACTTGTTCTAAAGTATTGAACAATCTTGCAGTTGAGATTTCTCCATCTTCTCACCTTGTATCTGACAGGGGGGGAAATGATGGTCATCTAAAAGCTTCAAAGCCACATCAAGCGAGCCTGAGCCACAACCTGCCACAACAATTTCAGAGTTGTAGCCAGAGACAAAGATGCCCGTGAACATGCCTTTAGTTGGCAATCTGGGACACTTCCTCTAGCAGAAAACTTCAGCTTCTTGCCAGCTTTAGAAGAATTCCAGGAACAAAATTGAGAACACTTCCTCTAGCAGAAGACACCAGCTTCTTGCCAGTTTTGGAAGATTTCCAGGAATTGCATGAAGCATTCTAGAGTTGTTGGTCATCCTTAAACCATCATAGGTTGAGACTTCCCTTTTCAGGTTGAAGTTCTCCATTTTATGCGGGGTGAGACCTCCCTTTATTGGTTGAAGGTTTCCCTCTTCAAAACAATAGGAGCACTTCCTCTAGCAGAAGACTCCAGCTTCTTGCCAGCTTTGGAAGAGTTCCGGGAACTGCACTAAGCGTTCTAGTGTTGGTGGTCATCCTTAAACCACCGCCCTTTATACCAACAATTCAGAGAGCACATTCAGCCTAGTGTTGCCATGCATTTTGGACATTTTGTATTACAGCTCTCTTCTTGGACTCATACATAACCCTTCGGATTAAGGGGGGGAATGTTAGACACCTAATCCTCAATGGGTTAGTGTGGAAGCCGAATGGACAAAAGGAGTCCAAGAGACCTTGGGATGTGAATCCCAACGGTCACAACAATGTACTATAAATGTATATTTCCTGTTAATAAAATATGTACTCACATGATTTATCTTTCCTATTGTTCTTGCTCCCATGTGTGATTAACAAGTACTGATAAAACTTTGACTGTGATCACACACTTAGAATACTTGATAACACAACAAAATAGACCATCCAGAACACATGACAATTCATTTCCCTTTGCGTGATAGCTTTACAACAAGTGCGACACTTAAGATACATTTTGCGACCACCATGATGACACTTGTGAGAAAATGCTTAAAACTTTGGGAATGAGTGCGACAGATGTTTACAGGGTTAGAACCACTCATTTACACAAAGGTGACCTATTGAAACCACCATAACATGCTCATATACACGATGCTACAACCGGCATGCGAAAATACGACATGTTTCTTATCTTGCAAAGGGAACAAAAACTCCTCAATAAAACACATGGAATGAGTTTCAAAGTTTGTGATGACAATGTACAAGAACAAATAAGGCTTTGAAATTGAGCATAAGCCAAAATTTTGGAGGGTGTTGTAGCAATGACAACACTTGGTGACACACTCGTATAATTACAACTTCTTTGCCTTGGTTAACTCTTTTGTGCAAGGTCTTAGTTCTACAGGAAGTATTGATTCATCATGTGGATTACCTTGGCCTCCCCACTTACCCCATGAATAAACATGGTCCCCTCTAAACCTTTCTCGATTGAAATCATTACAGTATTAGTGATATCACAAAGTTTTGATTTGGGAAGGGTAGTGAAGTTCGTGAGCTTAATATTTTATGAGTATGTTTTTTTCATCTCTGGTGTTGCTCCATTGCTACTAGACCTAGACAGTACCCTAGTGGAGTCTCTACAAGAACATAAACATTGCTCCACTGCCATCAAACCTGGATAGCACCCCGGGGGAGTTTCCTGCGTCACCTCTCTACACAACAAGCCTTTCTTTTCTTTCACCTTTATTTATTTATTTTATAGGATTGTTGATCCAAATGGATCCAAGAACACTCTCTAAGTCTTGAAATTTCTTAAAAATCATGCCAAATATCAAAACATTCGCATGCCAAGAGCCCTTAGAATGGCTGAAAAAACACTATTGGGAGGCAAAAACCAGAGAAAACACATGAAAACAGTGAAAAAAATAGAGTATCAGAGGCAGAACAAGTGAATGCACAGTTGCCGTCAGATCTGGCCGATCAACAGTCCAGATATGATCAGCATAGGCAAACAGCAGGTATCGGCATAGACTACATAACACCTATGACGCTGATTGGCGGGGTCAACTAGGACCGTCGATCAAGTGCGCAGATCGACGGCCCATGTTTCATCACAAGATCGCTATCACAGATCACAAGAGTGCTTACAACGGCCCGGGGTTATCACGATGTGTGATTGCGATCGATCGCATCACAGTATCGCAATCGGGGCTACACAGAGGAGCGGGCATATACACATACACATCTTTGATCCAATGAACTGGACCCAATAGTTTTATTAATATTATTTTATAAGATTTGAGATCTGTATCAAAGCCATTTTTAATGCATTTTTGCAGTTTTCGTTTATTAAATGAAATGCGAAGGATGGAGGCTGATGCGATAATCCGGACCTGAAAGGGTTCAAAAAGTGAAATGTATATTGTTTCAAGTCTGGAGAAAAGCCATTTCTAATGCATTTTCGCAGTTTTAACGTATTTCAAAAATACAAAGGGGAATCTTGGAGCAAGGTCTAAGCGATTTGTGATAGTGATTAAGGACGGACCCGATAGAGGAATATACCATATTTAAGGACTTTTGAAGTCTGAATTGAACTGTGTTTTGTCGGAATTTCACAGTCATAAATGTATTTTCCTATGTAAAATATAAAACGATCGCGTTTGTGATTCTAAAGGATTTCAAGGGCTCGAGGCACTCTTACGTTGCAGAATAGGTGGCCACCTCCCTTTTAGGTGTTATGCAATGATTTTGTAATGCTAGAAGAGGGATTCAAAGTGGACAGAGGCTAGGGAGACTGAAAGTCGAGGAGTTGAAATGAATAGGCAGCCCATATTGGCTTTAAAGCCATAGACAAAGAGCAAACGCAGGCAAGCAGTATTGCAGGCAGTGCCGAGACAGAGCTAGGGTAGAGACAGAGAGCGTTGAGGGAGTTTGTGTACTTAGAGAGTCTTGAGAGGTTTAAGCAAAGCTCTTGTTGTTGCATCTATTTTGTGTGAGGCTAAAATTGAGCTCACTATTGCAAAAACTATGTTTTGAAAACATAATAGAGAGGCCACCACTGAAGGCTAGACCAGGAGATGTATCCCATGTGTATTGGGTGAACTCCTCATTAAATTTGTCGTGTTATGTGTTGTCTATTATGTTTTGTTTACTACTTCATTGTATGTGTATTTCACAATCTTATCAATCCATTGCATAAAATAAAATAGACAAATCCATGCACATAAGTCTGTAATACCTTATTATTTGTCTTAGATCTCATTATCAGATCAAGTGGTATCAAAGCTTTGGGTTTACTAACATTAGACAAGCTTGTGCTGGATGGTGAATGATAACTAGGTCAAAGCTCAAAGTAGGAGAAGGAGAATTGGTTGAAACTAACACAGGAATTGGTAGAGTCTATCCTAGGAGGAAAATGGCAGAAGAAAATCCCTTGGAATCAGACTCTCAGTTCATGGATAGTTTCATGACCATGAGAGCCATGGTAGAAGAAATGTATCGACAATTCAAGAAAGGTCGAAGTGAAGATTCTTCAACCTCCAAACAGGACAAAGGAACAGAAGAATCTCTCCTAGATGGCCATTCTGAAGGCAAAGGGAAAGGAAAAGAGGCTCCTCTATCCACACCTCCTGATAGCCCTAAAAATAAAAAGAAGAAAACACATTTTATTAAATTAGAGTTAAATTTGATTTTCCAATATATGATGGAGAATTAAATGCGGAGAAGTTAGATAACTAGATTAGACATATTTGTGTGTATTGCAGGGTGCAGAATATTGATTTAGACAGGAGTAAAATTCAGCTGGCTTGCCTACGCCTTGGAGGAACTGCCTTGGTATGGTGGGAAGGCAGGACACAAGTTGACTTGAAGAAGCATGGTAAAGTTCTTTCTGTCTGGAGTGAATTTGTTTCTGCAATTAAAAAATAATTCTATCCACTAGCTTATATGCAACAAGCTATGATAAGTTGGCAAACTCTTCGCCAATTAAAAGGGAAAAGTGTACAAAGCTACACCCAAGAATTTAGAAAAAGAGCTTTGATTCTAGGCATTTCTTTAGACTCACCTAAAACTTTGCTGAAGTATATAGGTGGTCTACATAGCTATTTGAGGCACACCATTCTCATGTTTAACCCTACTAGCATAGATGAGGTATCTGTTCAGGCTACCCATCTAGAGGCTAGATGCAAGAATGTGAACCCAGAGATTGGGGGATCATCAAAAACCACTTCAAGCAATAACAAGGAAAAGAGGAAGCAGAAATAGAAAGAGAGGAAGGAAAATGTTGTACAAAAGTCCAAACCTTCATGAACTCACTGCAGGAAGGATAGACATGATGATGAACATTGTTGGTATTTGCATCCAGAGCTGAAACCCAAGAAGTTCGTGGAAAGAAGAAGAAGACTACTACTGCTATACAGAAACATTTGGGGTCAGACTCAGGTGATGAAACAATAATCGCAGCCACAGGTATAAAAGTTAAAAATTCTTAAGCATCTACTAGTAATTCTGCCCAAACTATTGATAGTGAAGAAAATGAGAGGAAAAGGCATGAGCATTTTCATATTAGAGTTATTTCCAAACATCAAAAGATTAATACTTTGTTTGATAGTGGCTCACAATTAAACTTAATTTCTGGAGCAATTGTAAAGACGTTGGGATTACTAACCACACCTCACAAGAAGCCATATCCATTAGGTTGGGTATGTGATAAAGCAAAGCTACAAGTGACTAGACCATGTAAACTTAGGTTTTCTTTTGGGTCAGCATTTGTAGATGAGGTTGAGTTAGATATCGTTCCCTTGGATATATGTGGAATTTTTTTAGGAATTCGTTACTTGTATGATAGAAAAGCCATTTTCTATAGAGCTTAAAATAAATATCAACTCGTTAAAGATGGAATTGAATATATTGTAAGAGCTCATAAACTCAAGAATAATTATACTCTCATAAACTCAGGGTAGATGAAAAGAATTGTAAATTCATGCAAGCAATTTTTACTGATGGTTGTAAAGGAAAAGAAACCTGATAAAACCAATGTATTTGAAGGTTGTGATGCTAAACAACAAGCTCATTTAGAAAAAGTTGTTTCAGAATATGATATCCTATTTCAAGAACCTAAAGGTCTACCACCCAAAGGGAAATTGTACATGATATTAATTTGTAGCAAGATGCTCCATTGCCTAACATCAGAATGTCCAGGTTATCCACTTTAGAGAATGCAGAAATCAAGAAGCAGGTACAGGAGCTACTCGAGAAAGGGATCATAAGACCAAGCACATCACCATGCAAATCTCCAATCGTTTTGGTGAGGAAGAAAGATGGTTCGTGGAGGATGTGCATTGATTACCGAGCACTGAATAAAATAACGATCAAGAATCGCTATCCCCTTCCTCGCATTGATGATCTATTAGATCAGTTGAAAGAAGTTGTTTACTTTTCCAAGTTGGACTTGCGTAGTGGTTACCATCAGATCAGAGTAGCAGAGCAAGATGCATGGAAGACTCCTTTCAAAACAAAGCAAGGGCTGTATGAATGGCTAGTTATGCCTTTTGGCTTAACTAATGCTCCTGCCATTTTCATGAGAGTTATGAATGATGTA
This sequence comes from Pinus taeda, assembly GCA_000404065.3. Classification (NCBI taxonomy): domain Eukaryota; kingdom Viridiplantae; phylum Streptophyta; class Pinopsida; order Pinales; family Pinaceae; genus Pinus; species Pinus taeda. The sequence continues at coordinate 32,299 of APFE030598319.1, forward strand.
CTCAAGCCTTTTATTGATGATTTTGTAATTGTTTATTTGGATGACATTCTTGTTTTCAGTAAAACATGGGTAGAACATTTGAAGCATGTAAAGCAAACTCTAGATGTTTTGAAAAAAGAAAATCTCTATGTTAAATTATCAAAATGTGAATTTGGTAAAACATCTTTGAATTATTTGGGTCATATTGTAGGGGTGGTGAATTGAAGATAGATCCCTCTAAGGTTGCAGTCATTGTAAACTAGCCTAAACCCAAGTCTACTACAGAAGTTAGAAGCTTCCTAGGAGTAGCACAATATTGGAGAAACTTTAGCACTAACTTTTCCTTAATTGCAGCTCCCTTACATGCTTTGACAGGATTGAACAAGGTGTTTCAGTGGGGAGGCAAACAATAGAAATCCTTCAACACCTTGAAAGAAAAAATTAGTACAGCACCAGTACTAGCATTGCCAAATCTTCAACAACCATTCGAGATCGAAACAAATGCCAGAGACTATGCCATGGGAGCAGTGTTGATGCAACATGGTAAACCCATAGGCTACCATTCTGAGACTTTTAAGTAGTTAATTATCCTACATATGATAAAGAATTGTATGCATTAGTCCAGAGTGTGAAGAAGTGGAAACATTACTTAATGAGCAAAGAAACAATAATACATACTGATCATCAACCACTTCAGTATTTGCACTCACAAACTAAATTTCAACAATCAAGACACTATAGGTGGATGGGTTTCCTAAAGCAGTTTCATTTAGTCATCAGATATAAAAAGGGCATACACAATAAAGTTGTAGATATGTTGTCCAGACCAATCATAAATGCATCTACTATACTTAAGCATAACTCAGTAATGCATGAAAGCTACATTGAACAATATGCTCAAGATATAGCCTTTAAAGATGTATATGCAGCTTTAAGTAATAGCAAAAAGGTAGAAGAATTGGATTACTATGTTAAGGACCAACTCTTGTATCATTTGGGAAAGGTATGCATTCCACAAACAGAAAGAGTTAACATAATTAGGGAGGCACATACTTCTCTGATATCAAGTCATTTTGGTGTGAGTAAAATAGTTGCACAGCTGCAAAGATACTGCTATTGGCCAAAAATGCATGAAACAATTTCTAGATATGTTAAGGGATGTACCATGTGTGCTAAAAGCAAGCCCAGCAATAGAAAACTAGGCTTGTACACTCCACTACCAGTCCCTTCCCATCCTTGGGAAATTGTTTCCATGGAATTTATTGGGGGATTGCCAAAATATAGAAAGGGACGTGACTATTTATATGTTATTGTGGACAGGTTCAGCAAAATGTGTATTTTAATACCTTGTAATAAGTAGATTACAGCTGAACAAATAGCGAAGTTGTTCTTGCAGCATGTCTAGGTGCATTTTGGGTTACCCACTTCCATAGTATCTGATCAAGACTACCGATTTGTTGGGAATTTTTGGTCAAGTCTATGGGAATTGATGGACACCATATTGAAGAAGAGCATAGCCTTTCACCCACAAACAGATGGCCAAACAAAGGCAGTCAATAGAAAAGTAATCCAGTTGCTCAGGGGTTATTGTAGCAAGCATCCCAAGCTTTGGGATGAACATTTATGTTATGTGCAACATGCTTACAACCATGCTAAGCATTCTTCTACACAAAGATCTCCTTTTGAAACCTGTTTTGGTTTTATACCAAGGTCTCCCTTGGATTTTGTCTTTGAAAAAGACATAGCAGTTGCTGGACACAGTGATGTGGACAAAGCAACCAGGTTCATTGAACAGATCCAAGCAATTCACCAGGCAGTGCAAGAACAGCTGGAAAAGAGCCAAGCCAAGTACAAGGCAAGGCATGATAAACATCGGGTGGAGCACAGCTTCCAAGTTGGTGATCAAGTCTGGTTGTATATCAGCAAGGACAAAATGCAAGGTGAAGGAAAGAAACTGAAGCCAATAAGGTATGGGCCTTTTAAGGTACTCGAGAAAATTGGTGAGAATGCTTTCTGCCTTGATTTTCCAGTATACATGCACATCTATTAAGTGGTAAATGCAGAAAACTTAAGATTGTTTGAACCTTCATTAATTGAAGATCCCGAAGAGCAAATTCAATTGCCTTCCATTGATGATTTGTTGCTTGAGTACCTCAATGAGCTACAGGAAGATACAGTTCTAGACAAGAAGGTGAGGACTATGCACATAGGGGACGTGGAGTACCTTAGGATCAGGCTCAAAGGTTCAAAACCCAATGGTGCAAAATGTATAGAGATTGGGCAAGTGAGGCAGTTGTACCCTCACTTGAGCGATGCTTGAAAACCAACTTTTGGTGGTCCAAAAGCCTTTTTCAATGGGAAGGTGTGATCCAAATGGATCCAAGAACACTCTCTAAGTCTTTAAATCTCTTAAAAATCATGCCAAAGATCAAAACAATCACATGCCAAGAGCCCTTAGAATGGCTGAAAAAACACTATCGGGAGGCAAAAACCAAAGAAAACACGTGAAAACAGTGAAAAAATAGAGTATCAGAGGCGGGACAAGTGAATGCACAGTAGCCGTCAAATCTTGATGATCAACGGTCTAGATCTAATAGAAAATTGCAATCGGCATAGAAAGATAGTGGATATTGGTGCAGACTACGTAACCCCTGCGACGATGATTGGCGGGGTCAACTAGGACCGTCGATCAAGTGTGCATATTGACGGCCCATGTTGCATCGCAGGATCGCTATCGGAGATCACAAGAGCACTTACAATGGCTCGAGGTTATCGCGATGTACGATTGCGATCGATCACATCGCGATATCACAATCGAGGCTACAGAGAGGAGCGGGCATATATGCATACACATCTGCGATCCGATGAACCGGACCTGGCAATTTTATCAATATTATTTTATAAGATTTGAGATCCGAAACAAAGCCATTTTTAATGCATTTTCGCAGTTTTCGTTTATTAAACAAAATACGAAGGATGGAGGCTGATGCGATAAGCCGGACCCGAAAGGGTTAGGGAAGTGAAATGTATATTGTTTCAAGTCCGGAGAAAAGCCATTTCTAATGCATTTTTGCAGTTTTAACGTATTTCAAAAATACAAAGGGGAACCTTGGAGCAAGGCCGAAGCGACTTGCGACAGCAATTAAGGACGGACCCGATAGAGGAATAGACCATATTTAAGGACTTTTGAAGTCCGAATTGAACTATGTCTTGTCAGAATTTCACAGTCGTAAATGTATTTTCTTGTGTAAAATAGAAAATGACCATGTTTGGGATTCTAAAGGATTTCAAGGGCTCGAGGCACTCTTACGTTGCAGAATAGGTGGCCACCTCCCCTTTAGGCGTTATGCAATGATTGTGTAATGCTAGAAGAGGGATTCAAAGTGGACAGAGGCTAGGGAGACTAAAAGCCGAGGAGCTAAAATGAACAGGCAGCCCAGATTGGCTTTAAATCCACAGACAGAGAGCAAAAGCAGGCAAGCAATATTGTAGGCAGTGCCGAGACAGAGCTAGGGTAGAGACAGAGAGTGTTGAGAGAGTCTGTGTACTCAAAGAGTCTTGAGAGGTTGAAGCAAAGCTCTTGTTCTTGCATAAGTTGTGTGTGAGGCTCAAATTGAGCTCACTGTTGTAAAAAATCTGTTTTGAAAACATAATAGAGAGGCCACCACTGAAAGCTGGACTAGGAGATTTAGCCCAGGAGTATTGGGTGAACTCCTCATTAAATTTTTTGTGTTATGTGTTGTCTATTATGTTTTCTTTACTACTTCATTGTCTGTGTATTTCGCAATCTTATCGATCCATTGCATAAAATAACATAGACAAATCCATGCACATAAGCCTGTAATACCTTATTATTTGTCTTAGATCTCATTATCAGATCAATTATGCATTGGCACTTATTCGTTTTATGGGCGAAAGAGGGATCCTGATTTATTGAGAGAAAAAGAGGTTGTTCCTTCAAATAAGCATATAGATACCTCTGATTTAGGTTTTCTCATTTAGATTTTTCCCCTTCTCCTCTTGTATTAATTGGATAGGCATGACAACACAAAAACATAAAAATAAGTGTGGGAATGAGGTTTTCCTAAATAGACACAGGTCCATGGTTTAACCAAAACTCTCCTTACGAATGGATCATATTTTCCATCGAAACTTCATTGACCAAAAGATATAACCAACACAAGGAAGATGGACAAAAGGTTATCCAAATGCTGAAGTTTCATAAGCCTCTCTTTTAACTCATCCACACACAAGAATCCAGGAAACGCATTGACACACAACATTTATTTACTTGACACACATAGAAAACAAAAACAAAATCAAACAAACAAGAAAATACTATGTACATAGTGTAGGGCACAACCCCAGATCTTCATTTAAAATAATGTTCTAAGTCTTGACCATTGACGGGGAGAGAGTCAATCCTCCCATCAAGTGATTGTTGATGATATGTGTGTTGGCCAAGATTTTTGTGGACTGTGAATGGTCCATCCACAGGGATTGAAACTTGGTGTGTTTTCCTTTGTCCTCTTGGAATTTGTGCCACTTCAAGGCTAAGTCACCCACACTAAAGTTATTCTTCCCTGCAGACTTCTTGTCAATCCACCTCTTAATACGATTCTAATGAACTAAAAATCTTTCTTTTACTTTCAACCTTTCTTCCTATAACTTGTGAAGAGTTTCCATCCTTCGCTACACTAATAAGCATGCCTTGCTTTGCGATTCTTGCAAAAGTTGGAGAGAAGGCAAGTAAATGTTAGGATGGATGATGGATTCTTTTCCATACACCAGGAAGTAAGGGGAGGTGTTCATAGAGGGCTTTGGCGTGACTCATTCAGTCTACAAAGAATTCACCAAAGTGGAGTGTTAGTCAATGGAGAACTTTTGAGGTCTAAAATGGGCCTCCTAAGAAAATTGTACAACCAAAATAAACTTTATAAAAACCAATAATATTTAAGATGATGATGTCAATCATGGGGGATGATTCACCATTTTTATGGTAAAAAGGTAAAAACATTATAAAATTATAAAATAATAAAACTACTTTTTCAACTTGTGTTTTTTACTTATCTCCCTAAGGTTTTACTCAAATTTCAAGTGAGATTACTCGTTGCGTGAAAAATTGAATTCCTCATCCAAGGAGTACCCATGTTGCATACTTTCAATGGACCCTGCTACACGAAAAATGAGAAATACAAGAAAAAAACATTATTGCAATCACGTTTTTCATGTATTTCTCATTTTTCATGTAGCAGGGTCCATCAAAAGTATGCAACATGGGTACTCATTGGATGAGGAATCAAAGTTTTCATCCAACGAGTTTTCCCACTCGAAATTTCAGTAAACCCATAGGGAGATAAGTTGAAAACACGAGTTGAAAAAGTAGTTTTTTCTTTTTTCCTTCTAAAATTTGATGATGTAATGTAATCTTATTTTATCGTACCCACTATTATTTTATAATTTCCTTAGGAGGCCCATTTTAGACCTAAAAATTCCCCTAATATCCTTTGTTCAGAGAATATGATCTTTTTGATGATACATATAAGGTTCTTATTTGTGGACTTAGCAAGACCATTCCCCTGCGGATAATAATTACTTGAATGCTTCAATACAATTCCATTTTCTAATGCAAAATCATAAAGTTTAAGTGATGAGAAATATGTTGCATTATCAAAAACAAGTGAAGTAGGAATGTCAAACCTAGAAATGGTATTCTACTGGAGGAAATTGGTAACTTCTTGATCATTCACATGTTTAATTGGAACTACTTGTGTCCACCGCGTAAAGTAACATGTGGAAGTGAGAATGTAGCAGTGCTACTTTGATGAGTGCAGAAATATTTCTCCAAATACATCCAAGCCCCGCTTTTGAAAGGGTTCTTCCACTGCAATAGGTTGCAATGGGGCGACTGACTTCTTGTTTCGGTCAGGACACCTTTGACAGATTAGACACTTGCGGGTGTAAGCATGAGCATCTTTGAACAAGTGGGCCAATAGAAACCGACCCGAATGATTTTATGTGCAGTTGTGTTGCCTACAAAATTTCCCCCTACTGGTCCATCATGGAGGTCACGTAATACTTTCTCTGAATTGTGTGCTTCCAAACACCTAAGCAATACTCCATTATTGTGCTTTCTGTAAAGCACCCCATGCACCAACTGGTAAGATAACACTTTGAGTCTAAGTGCCCTCTTATGCCATGCAAACAAATGGGAGGGCACGCTGCCATGCTCAAGGGATTGGTGCACATCTGAGTGCCAAGTTTCTATGATAATAGTGGAAGCAGTTTGCTCTACATTATACATTTTGATTTCTTGTTCCCATCTGGAAGGATCTTGTTCTTCTTTTGCATCCAAGGCTTCTGCTGCTAGTCGAAATAGATGATGGCCCTTGATTATGTGAACTAGTTTGAACTCTAGAGCATACTCCTATAACCCAGTCATCTAGTTCACTCTTATCTCACCTAGCTCTTGTTGAACAAACAATGGTCTCACGACTGGGTGTGGAACAAAGATAATACAGTGATTTTCCAAAAGATAGGGTCGAAAGTGCTTCACCACCTTGTATATTATATAGGTTTGTTTATCAATGGAAGGATAGTTGATTGCATGTCCTTGAAGACTAGTGCTCGTGAAATATATTGGTTTATCATTGTTCTGATTATCCTTTTTCATAAGCATAATGACGAGAGAAGTGTCAGAAGTAAAGGTGTAGAGTTGAAAATATTTGGTGAAATATGAGTTGTATAAAGAAGGTGCTTCTGTGATAGCTTGCTTGATATGAGAAAACACATACTTCCTATGACTTTTCAAATTTACATGACTCTTCATCTACCCTCATGATTGTTTGACTTCCTATGATTTTTCAACTTTACATGACTCTTCATATTCCATACATGTCCTTTTGACTTCCACTTTACAATACATTTTTGAAACATAATTTACATCATTAACCACAATGGTGTGGCATGTGACAACTCATGAACTGACATGACATGACACTACTCACATAGAATTTATTTATGATGTGGCAATGTCAAGCTACTGCTTCCACTGTGTGTTGTAGGTCTTCTTATTTTCACGTCTGCGTGGCTTGGTGATAAGGGACCTTAGATGATCTCAAATCTTGAATGGTGATCGCAAACTAGTGTCCCTTTGTTTTCTCTTGATTGATCAGCTTACATACTTAGCTACAAGATGGTATTTCAGCATGTCGCACTCCATCTCCTTCATCTGCTTCTTCTTCATCTTGTCATGGCATAATAAGGTACCTGTTTCTGCAATTCACTCATGACGAGACGACATTAGTCTAAAAACCCACTAATCTAAGATTGAGCATGATAATCCATTGATTGAGCCAGAACCAGATGGAAGGCTGCGAAAATGGCTCAGTGACTACGCAGTTCAAGCAGGCAAGGGGAGCCTTGACCCTTAAGACTACGTAATGCGTAGTTTAGGTTGGGCTAAGGGGACAAACTGCACAATTCCCAGGGCCAATGTGACAGGTCGAGGGGATGAGCATTGGGTGAGCACATTGCGCAGTTATGGGAGACAAGAGAGGTTGGTTCGTTGCACATTTCTGTAGTTCACAAGCTCAAGGATGAGCTTGAGGATAGAGACTGCACACTCCGCAGTTAAGGCCAGGTTGGGAGAAAAAATGGTGCAATTCTGGCAGTCAAGGCTAAGGCTTGAGCACATAAACTACGCAATGCAACAGTTCTAGGAGGCAGGAATTGCGCATTGTGCAATGAAAAGAGGCAAAGTCACAACTAACGACTGAGACTGCATAGTGCGTAGTTCAGGGAGGCCAAGTGAAGCTGTGTTTCTTTGTTGGGAAGCTTTCCAGAAAATGACTAAGTACACAAAAACATATATCATCTAGAACACATGACAATGCATTTCCTTCTGCATGACATATTTACGACAACTTTATGACAAGTGCAACACTTAAGATACATTTTGCGACAACCATGATGACACTGTTGTGATAGTGCTTAAACCTTTGGGAATGAGTGTGACAAATGTTTACATGGTTAGAACCAGTTATTTACATAAAGGTGACCTCTTGAAACCACCAGAATAGATTTATATACATGACGCGACAACCGACATGTGAAAAAACAACATTTGTCTATCTTGCAAAGGGAACAAAAACTCCTCAAGAAAACACATGAATGATTTTCAAATTTTTCGATGACAATCTACAAGACCAAAGAAGGCTCCAAAATTGAGCATAAGCCAAAATTTTGGAGGGTGTTATAGCAACGACAACATGTCCCCAACTACTTGTATAACCTAACCCTAATCCCAATAATAAGGTAGTGAAGCAAATTCAAATGCCAATTATCCTTATTTATTATATCTCACCTGTGGAATGAAATTAAATATAATTATGGTCAAGAAGGATAGTAAACCCCATCATTTCTCCTGTCATTATAGAAAATGAGGAAGAAAATCCATCAGGAGAAGAAAACTTAATTAAAGGATCTTTAGAAAAAATTAAGCTATAACATCTAATGTTACTATTGATGCTGGAACAATTGAAAATACTCATGAGGCTATAATAGTTGGTGCTACTACTAATTTCACTGTGACAGCCAATGATACCTCTGATGTCATTGTAACAACTAATGTTACCTCGACAGTGAGACCTGTAACAGCTGCTAGTAATGAGACTTATTTGCATCCCACTTATCCTGAAATATTAACTGAAGTCAAAACTGCTCCTTAGTCTAAATATGATTTCTTGAAGGAGTTGAGAAATTTACATGTGTGGATTCCCTTACTTCAAGCGATGCAATATGTTCTAAATTATGCTAAAACAGTTAGAGAATTGTGTGTCAAAAATTCAAGTAGGAAACCTCGAGATCCACCTACTATACATGTAATTGGAAAATTATCAAAACTAATGTTAGAGGATATGTTGAAGGTGTTGGACCCGCCAACATTCAGGGGGTCTCCCCGATATGAAGTCCCAATTAGACCTCACATTGTTTGGATTAGTAGCCCCATTTGGAATACGACCTAGTTGCTGAAATAGTTGGTTTTAGTGGTATTCCTTGGCTGTGATAACACATAGAATGATGTATTTGTAACTTTGGTGAAATAAGTGTATGACTCTATGAAGAGTCAAGTGCAATGCATGAAAGGTTATAACACAAAAAGGGGGAAATCAGTGAGCTCCTTAGAATCCCGTAATAGTACGCAGCTTGAAAGGGACACATGAGCATAAAAGGAATCATAATTTAGCTTGCAAAACAATTCACAAGATAACCATGATTGACATACATAAAAACTTGCATCCAATAAGATTCATACTAATGAAAACGAAATAGTTCATAAGCATTATCTTCAATGAAATAACATATATTGCCAACATAACAAGAATACTCCCATTATTTTCACAACATATGTATGAAAATGTGTTGGCTCTGAGCTTTTATTAAAGTGAAAGTCCCAAACATACATATATTATTTCCAAACCACTAGTCCCAATAGTGGAACATGAAGCCAGCACTTGCTCCTCCAAAGAAAAATACTCCCTTTATGCTAAGGAGAAGCCAAGGTTCTCAAAAAAACAACCAAGCTTCTGATCCTAAGACAAAATCTTGTTACATGAGTTATGAGGGTATATTTATAACAAATGAGATGACTAATCATCTCCCCTCTGTGACTCTTGGAATTCCCTCATGACTCTTTGACTTATTTCAACCATGACCTTTGGACTTCATTAAAAAAATGACTTTTCACATTCCACAATTGACACTTGGAATTTCACTTACAATTAATTACAAAAGAATATTACAATATTTATCATACACATATAAGACAAAATTGGGTAGAGTCAACTAGATAGCCTAATAAGACAAATGCCAAGTTAAGCCTGAGTTTGGGGAAACTCTAGTTCAGCCACTTCAACTTGTAGTTTCTCGGTCAGATAGTGGTACCAAGATTTGTACTGCATGATGACTTCCCCAAACTATGCGATGGGATCAGGTTGGAAGCAAACTCTAGCCTCCATTGAATTCAAGTACATTGCCTTGGAACTAGTCTGAGTTTTCTTCTTCAGCAAGAGCAACATGGTATTGATTTGGACATGGCCACCAATGTACTTCTACATATTATGCCTATTCACCTCTAGATATGCCTTGGTAGCAATCTTTCTGAACTGGTCTAAGTATTCTTCAACCTCCTTCCTGACTTTATTCCTACCTTTGGCTTTGGTGAGTGAGGCAACTAAAGGGATCTTGTGTGACTTCACCATGAAATCCACATTGTTGTACAACCATGAGTACGAGGCATGAATGTTGGTGATAATTGATTCGAGTTGTTTGTTACTCTAGATAAACATCTGAACCTCTTCTTTCTCCAACTCAACCCGTTTCCTTGTCTTCTTCACCAACTTGATAGGTGTGCCTTTGTATTGTGTTTCCCACTCATGCATAGTAGTGATAGTTGTATGAACAACCTTGAGAGCTTTAGAATTGAATTTTCACTTCTACTGCATGTTGTGCAACCAAAATGCTACTTTATTCATGGTTACAAGCTCCTCATAGAAGTTTCTCATGGTCTCTCCCAATATCAATACTTCACCAAGTATGGTCGCCTTAAGCTCTTCTAGATACACCTTTCGGGAGCTACTTTTTGGAACTTTGCTTGGAGTTGTTCCACTTATTGCCTTGGAGCCTGTAATTTTTTTACCATCTATTTATTCTCGACCATGAGATATTGTGCATTTAACTTGGTAGCACCAATGAAGGCCAAGTTGGTTGCAACAGTGACTTTTGGATTCCTCCTAGTATCCGTCACAATCACCCTTTATGACTTTTCATGTGACTTTTCATATTCCACATGTGACTTTTCATATTCCACATGTGACTTTTCATATTCCACATGTGAATCTTGAACAAGAGATGTAAGATCATCTGGAAAGTGTTTCTTTCTCTCTTGTAAAATATTCTTTTGAATCTCATCATAAGTTATATTGTAGGCATCCATGACCAAACCATCATCAAGAGGAACAATTTCCTATTCTTTGCTCAAACCTTGCTCTATTGTTGTAGGAGGGGGAGACTGAGTAGTGATTTGCTGCGTGCTTGGTATTAGATTAGCATCTTGATTTTGTTGCTCTGGTTCCACCTCCATATCTTGGATTACTATCAGAACTTCAATTTCTTGAGAAACATCCTTATCCTACAATTTCTTGCTCTCTTCTTCCAGGAGTTGACTGTGTTCCTCTTCCTCAGCTTGCTTCAGTGCTTCTTCTTCTTCTTCTTTCTTCCGCCTTTATTCTTCTTCTTACCTTTGCCTTTATTCTCATTCCCTTTTTTCTTGTTCTTCCTTATGCTTCAATTCTTCCTCCTGATTCCTCTATTTTCTCTTTCTTTCTACTGCTATGGTCACATTCAAGATGATTAGATTTGCTTTCCATTTGTGGCTATGTTCTTCCTATGGACTGTGCACAACTTTCCGCTTCCCCTTTTCATGCACTGGGTTTTGCCTCACTGATGGTTATTCTTCTAGAGTTGCTTCTAGATAAGGAGCAACCTATGATGTACCTACAAAGATAATTGGTTGGTAGGGCTTAGATGCATTGTAAAAATTCTGTGTCCTTTCCTCTTTAGGCCTAAAATAAGTCTTGCTCACTCTTGTGGCCACCAAAAACCCCCCCTTTTTCATTTTAGTATTTTTCCAAAATGCTAAATGAATGGGGACCCCTAGTTTAATTTTGAGAAAAATCAAATTTTCCTTCTTCAAAATAAAGCTACCATCGTAGTATTAGAACGGTCTTTTGAATATTTTTAACCTAAGTCTACGATAAGGTAAGGGTCTTTAAAAAATTGCATTAATGCGCAAGCCCCCCCCCCCCCACGTTAAGCCTAACATCGCATCGCAGAAAGTAATGTTCATAAGGAAAAACCTCAAAATCTTCCGATCTGCGATAACACCGATCGCAAGATCGCACATCGCAGAAATAAAATGGCAATACTCAACAAACATCAAACTCCTGTGACCCACGATGTTGCGACATGCGGTATTGCGATCGTCGCGATGGCATCGTCTGCGATCTGGCAATTTGCGATAAGCGCGCCTTGCGATGGCACGATCTTCAATGTAACGTAAGCAAATCATGAATCATTTAATCACGAATCCTTCGGGCACGCCATTCAAAGAAAAGCCACTTACCATAACCTGACCCCAAATCATGCGCTTTTAATGATAGTAAGTGGATTAGTTGTCAGTTATTTAATGAAATAAAGACGCGTGCTTTGCTAAAGAATTGTTTCACGTAAGGTGGCATGTTTGGTATATCTGTTGCATTTAAAACTCCCCCATCACCTTTCTCAATCAGTCATTTCCACTTTGCTCGTAATCTGCAGGAACTAAGAGATAAGAAGATTCAAAATCCGAACGCAGGAGCAAATGGGAAAGAAACATAAAGCCCTACACTCCAAGACGAAGGAAAAGACGAAGGAGATGGCGCCCTTGTACACAGACACTGCATGCAACAGGGACGCAGGAATTTCGACCTGGGAAGGCATGTATAGGCTACTGGAGGAGGAAAATCCTAGAGTAATGAAGGTTGATAGTGCCACGGGATCACAAAAATCTTCCGAGGCATCCTTAGAAGAGCTGGCTTGTTCATTTCTTCACTGAATAGCAGCTAGACCCAAGATTTTGCCGTATACAGATATGATCAGATGGATACTTGACAATGCAGAGTTACAGGGCAGACAATTCAAGGCTCAAGGGCATGGGCTCATAGGATCATTCGCCGCGCAAGACTTAAAGCTTATGTATCATCTTCCTGAGCCTCAGACGACCTACAACACGCAATTTGTCAAGAAATTTGCAGCAGAAAACCCAAACCTGGCAGAAACCACTAAAGAATGGACCAGAAGAGAGAAGCCGCTAAAAAGGGACAAAAATGGTATGTACAGCACTAGTTCCCTCACGTCTCCATATTGTTTTGCTGCGGCCATGTTGTGCAGGCTGTTTGGGATGCCAGACATAAATAAATTTTCGTCTGAATGGTTACCACTCATAGACGCTGCCACAAATGCCGATCTCGTGGATTGGGCCAAAATATTTTCTGATAATTTATACACTGTTGTCATGAATTACCGGTCTAAGAGATCCTTGTCACAAAGGGTCTATCCTCCTTTTTATCTGTCTGCTTACATTATGGATTCTATTTTCTATGCATCTAAATTCCCAACTATGGGTTGGAAATGGAATACCCAGGACCCGTCACCTATTCATGTTTATCACAAAGTATTATGGGATTCACAGTTTTCCCCTCACTTCTATCAGATTTGCCATGGGCTCATCTTACCCCTATATAGGATGATGTATGGTGAAGAACCCCCGAGGTGCTCACCCGAAGCGCAAATAGACATCATCCCCATCGCGAGATGGTTCGGGGAAGAATGGTTCACTTATATTAGAGTGTTTGGGAGCACTGTACCTCCACATGTCCTACCTCTGTATGTCCCCGACAAGCTTTTGGCTAAGGAAATTGCCTATCAGACTTGCTCAGAAGGCGGCCTAACCAAAGAACTAAAAGACAAAAAGAAGGCCATATGGCCTCAGTTTCCTGTAGCTTGTGGGGCCTTCTCATTGTTCGATGTAGGACATGCTTTTGCCGAAGTAGGGAATGTGACGTCTCTACAATTATTTAAATTCCCTGCTCGACCTTTTGACCTAAATAATGTTGCCCATGATTTCACTATAAGTGTCAGAATAAAAGTGTTCGCCGGAAAGAAAGATTTATTTGATGACTTGTTTCAAAATAAAAGTTCATTCCAGGAATTTTTGCGAGAAACTAAGTAGAGGTTATCCCCACATGACCTCGAAAGGTTTTTGTTATTCAGAGAAAGAAGGCTAGCCAGTGTTCCTCTAGAAAAGCTGCACCTGCTCGCTAGAGAGCCTACTCCAAGTGTCAGCCTTAGTGGAAACTCCAGTACTTCCAAATCCAAATCTGACATTGCCCAAGGAACACCTGAACGTTCTAAAAAGTCTGCAAGCGACCAAGGAAAAGGCGAAGAAACAGCCAAGGATACTGCTCAGTCAAGTGCAATGTCCCAATTGCAAGTTATCGCCTCCCCACCAAGAGATGTCCTTCCTCCCGTCATTAAATCGCCAATCGTCATGACAGAGCTCGATAAAGAATGGGAAAACTTCAACAAGCTAATCAGCCTTGAAGGGCAAGTCCCAAGAACACCTGTGAGCGATGCACAGGTAGCATAGGAAATGGCTTCAACCATGGTCAGTAGTGTCTCAGAAACAGAGCACAGTCATATCGCTCCGCCTTCTAAGCTTCTACTTAGTGTAGAGGAAATTCCCCCACTGGATGTATTCTATAGTCCTCAACATAAAGCAATGGTGAGGAGACAAAGAAAGAAGAGAAATCTGGAAATACGCTGTTACATGACGCTGAACATTTAGACGTCTTATGGAAAGACCCTAACAACAACCCGACAGAAAATCTCACGAAGTTGTCTCAAATCGCAGGAGCATACGCTTCTGCGACTATCGAAAAAGCGTTAGAAGTTCAGCAACTGTTGAGGGAGCAAGAAAACCATATACATCTACGACAACAATAGCTACAACAAGCCAATGCCAGCAATGAAGCGTCCAAGCAACTCGAGAAACTACAAGAAGACTTTCAGCAAATGCAGATAAGCTATCAGAAAAGCCTGGACAAAAAAGGAAAGCAGTTGCAAGCTTTACAAGAAATACACAAGGACGAGCCCAAACTTGCCGAATTTGTTTCAGAGTCTAATAGCTTAAACGAGCAACTTCTGCAGCAACAGGAAGAGTTGGGACGTAAAATATCGCAGTGGAGTCACTATTGTGAGATGAGCGACAAACTCACCAATCAAGTGACAGACCTGCGAAGTGACTACGACCAGGTTGACAGACGAGTGACAGAGTATTTAGCTTGGCAGGATGGAGAGGAAGGGAAGAGAGAAAATGCACCCAGAATAAACGAAATCCATAAAGAATTGCTCTTTAACAAATGGGACGATCAAATCAGACAGGCAGAACAGACGGCAGAGGCAGCGGCGACACAGGCAAGTGTTCTTATAGACTGTGTAAATGAAGATTTACATAGAGCCAACTTAATCACAGAAACCACCCCCGGGATACCTACCAAACAAGTCACGAATAGAGGTAGAATGGAAAGAGAAGGCACAGGAAAAGGGAAAAGCGATCCAGGCATTGAACAGATTGAATTGGGAATGCTATTGGGCATACTTAGTCAATCCACACAGTCAATGGATGACTGTGAAATGCATCATAAAATCAGCAGAGAAAGTAGTGCCAGCTCTCATAGATTCCGTTTTCGCAGCCCAGCTCAGCGCAGAAGTCGGCCAACCGATTCTTCTCAAATCCATGATGAACACTTGCAGTTTTAAGGACCAAATTCAAAAGTAGCTTCTTTTTAGTATTTTGTTGTTTCCTTTTTATTTAGATTAGAAAAAGGGCGGTCATTTGAGAGTCGTATCCTTAAATTTTGTAAAAACACTATTATTAGATTTAGGAAGTAGTATTTTAACCCTTCTCATGCATTTAGAGAAGGGTCCAAAGATTTATCAAAAACTTATCCTCAGAGCATGCACTTCTGCACCCTCAGAGGAGGTTTTGATGAATGGATGGATCGAAATTTATTTTTACTTGCATTTTGATATCTGCTACTGATGTTTCACTTCTGTACTCATGGTAGATTTTAGAACAAGTAGAGATAGATCGTTTTTGCTTGAAGCTTATGGGTAGAACTAGTCATAAATGGTACTTTTATCTCTTGGCAATGTCTGCTTATATTCTTTAAGTGATTTACAGTTTCAGTTGTTTATATGTTACTGCATGAATATATGGGTTATCATTTGGCACTTTTGTACGGTGGAGTCATATTGTTTATGTTTGACATATGAATGAGTTATTATGCGATATGTTGTTCACAACTGTTTTGCCTAACTTCTTATGCAAAGTGGTTTATCTCAAACGGTTTCTTTTCTTATGATAGCTGAATGATCTTTATTACCAGTGATTATTCGAAATCTTTTTAGATCGCATAATGGAAGATGTATAATCCTGGGTTAGATAGATTTGATATGTTGTTTCTCACTAGATTACAATAGCATAGAGTTAGTTTAAAGAATCTGAATTAGATTAGCTTTAAAATACTCTTAGATCAGCATAGTTCAACTCTATACACACACACACACCCAAGTTCGGGAAACTGGTCCCGTTATCCCCAGTCGGACACGCTATACCAAACGGATAAGGAGCTGCCAACCAAGGTCTGGACCGAGTGGGTATCCCCCTTGTTGTCGACCCGAGTTTCGGGGCTTCAACATATTTGCCGCTAGAAGGAGGGCCTGAACATAGTTTCTGTTGGAATGATTTTCAAATCGTAACATTTGAATCTGGATGGCTGCTCACAAACTTCCCATTTGGAGTTGCATCCATGTTCCTACCTCTTCCAACACTCCACCTGAAGTGGTAAGACTCTTGTCTCAGGTAAAATTCAATGGTAAGAATAACTCTTCTGCTTTTAATCATGCTCTTCAATTTATTCAAAGAATTTCAAGTTATGATATTCCAAGAATTGATGAAGGATTTTTATGCAGAATTTTTGCTCTTACACTCACAGCAGAAGCTAGAAAATGGTGCAGAAACCTCCCAGTTGCATCAATCCATAGCTGGGACCAATTCGCCAAGATTTTCATTCTTGAATTTGATTGTTATGACTATGACCAGGTATACGATGAAATTGATTATCTCCGGAGAAAAGATGAATCTATTAGGGATTTTAATATGCGATTTCATCTTGATTGCCTAAAATACGATCTTGAAAGCGAACTCATAGAGGAAGAATCTTTAGATTATGCTGAACATTCCCTGCCTCCTATATCTGACCAAGCAGAATTAGGCCGAGTTTTGTCTCTTTTCTTTCTAATATGAATGAGAATTCCAACTTCAATATACAAATCGCTCATAATGAAGAAAGCCCCCAAAGCCTAGGAGTTATCCATACTCTAATTCAAGAAGACAAAAGCGAGGACGATGGAGGGAAGCCTGCCTTGGAACCAGAAGATGACTTTGATACAAGGTCAGATAATATCGTTGCAAATCAACAAATGCAGATGCCAAGGTTAGGACAACAAACTATTTCTCTTTCAGGAAGTATCAGCACACGAAGGTATGATCTAAAACCCGATGTCTATATTGAATCTGATGAACGAATATTTTTTCATGATGATAGTTTAAATGCGTTGTTTCAGAATCGCACTTCTCTCTTTACCCTGATGTTTTTAATGATGATAACTTTTCCCCTCTCAACAGTAAATATGTTTCAAAAAACACAGAGGATAATTCAAAAAAGTCATCATTAGATTTTCAAAATAAAGAGATAGTTATAGAACATCCCTTGATTGTTTCCAAGCAAGGAACATTTGAATCTCCTTGTCCGAAGATATATGACCAAAAGGAAGAATCTAAGGAAACTTATAAAATTATTTATGATGGTTACTTTGCCAACGATGATGTTATTGATTTATCTCAAGTAACCCATCAAAGCCCAAAAAATGAGAGATATTCTAATTCGGAAAACATATCATTCAATCCTCATTTCAAAGCCAAAGATCATTCACCTGATTTTGCTGACCAAGACGATATCCCGATCTATGATTCATACCATGAAGAAACCTCCATGCCTATTCACAATCATAATTTATCTTCTGTTTCACATGACCTTGCCAGTTATTGTGAACAACAAAATTTTACAAGCTTATCCCAGTTGTGTTGTAACTTTATTTGTACAAAAAACTTTTTTTATTATTGTTCCCACTTGCACTCATCTTGTACAAAATCGGATTGCGTTTTAAATTTTCAGTTTTTTGATAGATTATTCTGGTATAACCAACACCTTATCAAAGAGCATCCAAAAGACGAGCTACCATTGTGGGAAGCTAATTTATGTCAAGGAAGTACAAAACTTCCTTCATTACAAGATCATCAAGATATAACAAAAATTCATCCTTATTTTTATGATCCAATAGATATCCAGTTGGAAGGAAGATTTTGCGAGAAAGAAATTTCGGACAAAATTCCAACTGGAGTTATGCATTCTTATTCCGCATCCAACATTAACATTCCAAGGAAAATTTCGTTCTTAACACCAACGTTGGAAAGCTGCATACGTATAGGAGTAAAAATGAGAAAGTGGCTCCATTGGAAATATCATTTCACCTAGTCAAATTTTTGTATATAATTAGAGTAGGAGGAGTAGTTTAGTTAAGTAGTTAGGTTTATTTTTGAGTAGTTGATAGTCGAAATAAGAAAAGAAGATCATCCCTATTGTCTACACAACCCTAGGGAACGTCTGCTTCTCATTTCGTTAAGTATTTTTCCCCGTGAAATAAAGTTTGCTTTGGTTAATAGCATTCGACGTTCACGAAAGACACCTTTTTTCTCTATCAATATTTTGAACTTCTGCTTCTATGAATGAAAAATATTTTTCTTTTAAACTTGATCTTTATTATCAATAGAACTTTAATCCAGATATGATATTAGTTTCAACTCCAAAAAACTGAAGAAAGTAATCTCAGCGAAGCAATTGTTTTACGTCAGTACAATGAAAGGCATTAATGACAAAATGAGGAGTCCCTGTAGAAACAACGATTGCCAAAGAAGCTTTATTATTGTCGTCCAGAACTTTCTTAAGGAAAGAAAATTGACTTCCTCCCTGCCAAAGGAAATCGCATCATTCAGGGAAGCAATCCAATGAAAACACTATATCTCAAAGAATAAGAGGTCTCATCACGAGCCGACTTATCATCATCACAGATATTATAACTTGCTGACTTTGCCAAAACTGTCCACCAAAACAGGGCAACGACTCAAGATTGTCGCAATCAAAAGACAAGGGATCCCATCACGAGCCAGCTTGTTCAGCAAAAGTATAAATCAAGTGAGTGACTGTGTCATAATTTGGCCACCAAACCAAGACATTGTTCTTTAGAGAATAAAAAAGAAAAAGTGTCAAAATGGGTTTTTCTCTGAATAGTTGTAAACACTTAAGCAAGATAAAGGATCATTACTGGTTAATAGGTAACCCTGTCGAGGCTATGGACGCCTGCTGGCAGCAGAGGCTCTACCTGCGACAAAGAAGCACATTTGAAAAGGACTGCTATACAGGGAAGACCTTATTTTAATTTTTATTTAAGACCAAGTAAGGGCTGGTGTAAAAACAAGAACAAGCTAAGAATACAAGTAAAAAAAAAGGAGTTGAAACGAAATATCATTGATAGTTTGAAGTATAATATTCTTATCTTTCTATAATAAAGTTTAAGTTTTCTGAGAAATTTTTTTTATTACTTTTAGAAGTTTGAAAAACGTCAAAAGAAAGACAGAGATAACTGGTTCTCCCAAGTGAATCACCAATTGTTGTGGCCAGCAACAACACCCCTTTTTTATTTCAGTATTTGTCCAAAATACTAAATAAATGGGGACCCCTAGTTTAATTTTGAGAAAAATCAAATTTTCCTTATTCAAAATAAAGCTACCATCGTAGTCTTAGAACGATCTTTCGAATAATTTTAACCTAAGTCTACGATAAGGTAAAGGTCTTTAAAAAATTCCATTAATGCGCAAGGCCCCCCACGTTAAGCCTAACATCGCATCGCAGTAAGTAATGTTCATAAGAAAAAACCTCAAAATCTGCCGATATGCGATAACACCGATCACAAGATCACACATCGCAGAAATGAAATGGAAATAATTAACAAACATCAACTCCTACGACCCGCGATATTGCGACATACGATATTGCGATCACCGCAATGACACAGTCTGCGATATGGCGATTTGCGATAAGCACACCTTGCGATGGCACGATCTTCAATGTAACATAAGCAAATCATGAATCATTTAATCACGAATCCTTCGGGAACACCATTCAAAGAAAAGCCACTTACCATAATCTGACCCAAAATCATGCACCTTTAATGATAATAAGTGGATTAGTTGTCAGTTATTTAATGAAATAAAGACGCGTGCTTTGCTAAAGAATTATTTCACGTAAGGTGGCATATTTAGTATATCTGGTGCATTTAAAACTCTCCCATCACCTTTCTCAATCAGTCATTTCCACTCCGCTCGTAATCTATAGGAACTAAGAGATAAGAAGATTCAAAAGTCGGACGCAGGAGCAAATGGGAAAGAAACATAAAGCCCAAGGCTCCGAGACGAAGGAAAATGCATAGGAGATGGCGCCCTTGTACACAGACACTACATGCAACAGGGACGCAGGAATTTCGACCTGGGAAGGCATGTATAGGCTGCTGGAGGAGGAAAATCCTAGAGTAATGAAGGTTGATAGCGCCGCGGGATCACAAAACTCTTCCAAGGCATCCTTAGAAGAGCTGGCATGTTCATTTCTTCACTGAATAGCAGCTAGACCCAAGATTTTGTTGTATATAGATAAGATCAGATGGATACTTGAAAATGCAGAGTTACAAGGCAGACAATTCAAGGCTCCAGGGCATGGGCTCATAGGATCATTCGCCGCACAAGACTTAAAGCTTATGTATCATCTCCTGAGCCTCAGACGACCTACAATGCACAATTTGTCAAGAAATTTGCAGCAGAGAACCCAAACCTGGCAGAGACCACAAAAGAATGGACCAGAAGAGAGGAGCCGCTAAAAAGGGATAAAAACGGTATGTACAGCATTAGTTCCCTCACCTCTCCGTATTGTTTTGCTGCGGCCATGCTTTGTAGGATGTTTGGGATGCTAGACATAAATAAATTTTCGTTTGAATGGCTACCACTCATAGGTGCTGCCACAAACGCCGATATCGTGGATTGGGCCAAGATATTTTCTGATAATCTATACACTGCTGTTATGAATTACCGGTCTAAAAGATCCTTGTCTCAAAGGGTCTATCCTCCTTTTTATCTGTCTGCTTATATTATGGATTCTATTTGCTATGTATCTAAATTCCCCACTATGGGTTGGAAATGGACTACCCAGGACCCGTCACCTATTCATGTTTATTATAAAGTATTATGGGATTCCCAGTTCGCCCCTCACTTCTATCAGATTTGCCACGGGCTTATCTTACCCCTATATAGGATGATGTATGATGAAGAACCCCCGAGGTGCTCACCCGTAGCGCAAATAGACATCATCCCCATCGCAAGATGGTTCGGGGAAGAATTGTTCACTTATATTAGAGTGTTTGGGAGCACTGTACCTCCACATGTCCTACCTCTATATGTCCCCGAAAAACTTTTTGCTAGGGAAATTGCCTATCAAACCTGCTCAGAAGGCGGCCTAACCAAAGGACTAAAAGACAAGAAAAAGGCCATATGGCCTCAGTTTCCTGTAGCGTGTGGGGCCTTCTCATTGTTCGATGTAGGATACGCTTTCGCCGAAGTGGAGAATGTGACGTCCCTACAGTTATTTAAATTCCCAGCTCGGTCTTTTGACCTAAATAATGTTACCCATGATTTCACTACAAGTGTAAAAATAAAAGTATTCGTCGCAAAGAAAGATTTGTTTGATGATTTGTTTCAAGGTAAAAGCTCACTCCAGGAAGTTTTGCGAGAAGCTCGGTCGAGGTTGTCTCCAGATGACCTCCAAAGATTCATGTTATACAAAGAAAGAAGGTTAGCCAGTGTTCCTCTAGAGAAGCTGCGACTGCCCGCCAGAGAACCGACTCCCAGCGTCAGCCTCAGTCGAAATTCTATTACTTCCAAATCCAAATATGACGCTGCCCAAAGAACGCCTGAACGTTCTAAAAAGTCTGGAAGAGACCAAGGAAAAAGCGAAGAAACAACTAAAGATACAGCTCAGTCAAGTGCAATGTCGCAACAACAAGTTATCACCTCCCCGCTAAGAGATGTCCCTCCTCCCGTCATTAAAGCGCCACTCGTCACAATAGAGCTAGAAAAAGAATGGGAAAACTTCAACGAGCTAATCAGCCTCGAAGGGCAAGCCCCAAGAACACCTGTGAAAAATACACAGGTAACACAAGAAATGGTTTTGACCATAGTCAGCAGTGTCACAGAAACGGAGCACAATCATATCGCTCCACCTTCTGAGCTTCTACTTAGTGTAGAGGAAATTCCCCCACTAGATGTATTCTATAGTCCCCAGCATAAAGCAGTTGTGAGGAGACAAAGAAAGAAGAGAAAGCAAGAGAATACGCTACCATAGGATGTTGAACATTTAGACGTCTTATGGAAAGACCCCAGCAACAACCCGACAGAAAATCTCACGAAGTTGTCTCAGATCGCAGGAGCATACGCTTTTGCGACTATCAACAAGGCATCGGAAGTTCAGCAACTGTTGAGGGAATAAGAAAACCAAATACAGATACTACAACAACAGCTACAACAAGCCAATGCTAGTATTGAAGCATCCAAACAACTCGAGAAGTTACAAGAAGACTTTCAGCAGATGCAGATAAGCTATCAAAGAAGCCTAGACGAAAAAGGAAAGTAGTTGCAAGCTTTACAAGAAATACATAAGGACGAGCCTAAGCTTGCCGAATTTGTTTCAGAATCTACTGGCTTAAATGAGCAACTTCTGCAGCAAAAGGAAGAGTTGGGACGTAAGATATCGCAGTGGAGTCACTATTGCGAGCTGAGCGATAAACTCACCAATCAAGTGGCGGACTTGCGAAGTGACTATGACCAAATTGACAGACGAGTGACGGAATATTTAGCTTGGCAGGATGGAGAGGAAGGGAAAAGAGCAAATGCACCCAAAATAAACGAGAGTCATAAGGAATTGCTCTTTAACAAATGGGACGATCAAATCAGGCAGGTAGAACAGGCAGCGGAGACAGCAGGAACGCAAGCAAGCGTTCTTATCGACTGTGTAAATGAGAATTTACACAGAGCCAACTTAATCACAGAAACCACCCCGGGGTACCTACCAAATAAGTCACGACTGGAGGCAGAATGGAAGCAAAAGGTGCAGGAAAAGGGAAAAGCGATCCAGGCAGTGAACAGGTTGAATTGGGAGTGTTACTGGGCATACTTAGTCAAGCCACACAGTCAATGGATGACTGTGAAATGCATCATAAACTCAGCCGAGAAAGTAGTGCCAGCTCTCATAGATTTTTTTTTCGTAGCCCAGCTCAGCGCAGAAGTCGGCCAACCGACTCTTCTCAAGTCCATGATGAACACTTGCAGTTTTAAGGACCAAATTCAGAAGTAGCTTATTTTTAGAAGTTTGTTGTTTCTTTTTATTTAGATTAGAAAAAGGACGGTCATTTGAGAACCGTATCCTAAAATTTTGTAAAAACACTATTATTACAATTAGGAAGTAGTATTTTAACCCTTCTCATGCATTTAGAGAAGGGTCCAGAGATTTTTCAAAAACTTATCCTCGCAACATGCACTTCTGCACCCTCAGAGGAGGTTTTGATGAATGGATGGATCGAGATTTATTTTTATTTACATTTTGATATCTGCTACTGATGTTGCACTTTTATACTCTTGGTAGATGTTAGAACAAGTAGAGATATATCGTTTTTGCTTGAAGCTTATGGGTAGAATTAGTCATAAATGGTACTTTTATCTCTTGCCAATTTTTGCTTATATTCTTTAAGTGATTTATAGTTTTTAGTTTTTTATATGTTATTGCATGAATGTATGGGTTACCATTTGGCACTTATGTACAGTGGAGTCATATTGTTTATGTCTGACATATGAATGGCTTATTATGCGATATGTTGTTCACAACTGTTTTTCCTAACTTCTTATGCAAAGTGGTTTATCTTGAATGATTTCTATTCTTATGATAGCTGAATGATCTTTATTACCAGTTATTGTTTGAAATATCTTTAGATCGCATAATAGAAGATATACATCCCAGGTTAGCATAGATTTGATGTGTTGTTTCTCATTAGATTACGATAGCATAGAGTTATTTTAAAGAATTTGAATTAGATTATCTTTAAAGTACTCTTAGATCAGCATTATTCAACTCTACACACACACACACCCCAGATCGAGAAACTGGTCCCGTTATCCCCAGTCGGACCCGCTATACCAAACTGATAAGGTGCTGCTAACCAAGGTCCGGACCGGGTGGGTATCCCCCTTGTTGTCGACCAGATTTTTGGGGCTTCAACAAAAGGTTGGTTTTCTACCCTGTTTAAGTATCATTTCAAGCTTCTTGTATGCCTTCAGTTTTGGCATGCACATGTTCATTCTTTAGACATGCCATATTTTCTATGGAATAATATTCAACTAATGGTGTTGTTTTCTCGTCAACTCAAAAAGAATTAGCAGTCCTTACAAATCATGGGTTGGTCAGACTAATATTGGTGGTGCATTTTCTGTCTCAAACTGTAGAAATTCTCACTATAGATTAACCTGATAATGAAATATACTAAAGCAAAATACTTAATCTACTTCTACAATAAAACTTGGGGAATCTTAATTGATTTGAGCAAGATCAAAAACAACACATATAACAGAGAAGAAGAATCAATACACATGAAACACATAAGTATACTCAGGGGAAAGCCTCAGCTAAAAACCCCGCTATCTATATTATCATACAAGGTGGAAATACATCAAGATTACATAAAGCTTTAGCTCTCACAACTAGCCAGCTCTCAGTACAATCC